>JAODUE010032665.1:0-44825 GCA_027564755.1 Amblyopsis hoosieri
ATTTTATCCCTTCATTTTTTAATTGGGTTAAGCAACCAGAACAACACCCCATCCTGCTAATTGGAAACCATCCCATCAAAGGGTAAAAATATCCCCCCCCCCCCCCCCCCCCCCACACGCACGCGCACACACACACACACACACACTGCTTTACAATTAGACTATACAGCATATGGTAAAAGTTCAATTGTGATTGTCTCTTCTAAATATATTAGAGATTTCTGTGGATACTCTACAGGAATGTCTATTTCACAGTTGAGTTGATGCAGTAATGGCTCAGATGTGTAAAGCCTTTCTATTTGCACTTGTGCCTGCGGAATTCACCAGAGAAATGGTCTCAGCGTCAGACAGCACTGTTTGCTTCACCAAAGAAGAGAAGCAGAACTAAATGGGAATATAATAGCACCGTTGACTTATGCTGTCCATGGCTGTTTGGTTGAGTGTAGTACAGTATTTACTGTAGCTGACCTAAACTTTAAAGTCATACAGCACAGATGGTCTTTCTTTTGTTAATTAAATTTTCCTGTTTCTTCAATGGAATAATGAATCTCAGCTGGCCTGAAAATACAGTATAAAGAAATAGAGAATGTTATTTAATGATGAAACCCGTATGAAAGAGAGGTTCTGGCGTCATGTGACAGTGAACGCTCACTGTTCCCTCCAGGCTCCGACTACGAGTGCTACTCTCTGAACGGCGACGGCGAAGGCCAGGCGGACTTCGACAAGTCCTCCACGATCCCCCGCCACAGCAACATTGCCCAGAACTACCGGCGCATGATCCAGACCAAGAGGCCCGCCAGCACGGCCGGCCTGCCCGCCGGCAAGAGCCCCCAGGGGGCCAGAGGCGGGGGGCCCAGGAGCTTTGGAGGCGTGGGCCCGGGGACGGCCACCATCCGCCGCACGCCGTCCTCCAAAACCGGGGTGAGACGGACCCCGTCGACGTCGGGGCCCATACCCATCCGCCCGCCCATCGTTCCCGTCAAGACTCCGACAGTGCCGGACTCCCCCGGCTGTGCCCAGCAAGAGTTTGTCTTCTCCGACGACCCCACCAGAGAGCCCACCAGGGCCTCTCCCAAGAGGATGAGCCTGCCCGAGCCAGTAGCATGGGGCTGCGGAGCGGTGGCAGACAGGACCGACTTTCCCCAGCAGCCCCCAGGGTCGGCCTGCCCCGAGGAGGACCCTCAGCTGGCCGCCAACCGCCACAGCCTGGTGGAGAAGATCGGTGAGCTGGTGGCCAGCGCCCACGCCCTGGGCGAGGGCCACTTCCCCTTCCCCTCCACCCCGCCCACGGAGCCCCTGCAGCCCCCAGCAGCCCCCCGGGACGAGGTGGACGTCTTGGTGTCTATCAGGCGGGGCGTGAGGCTCCGTAGGGTCCAGACGGATGACCGGTCGGCCCCGAGGATCCTGCGGTAGTCGTGGCGGCGAGAGGAGGATCATGATTAGCGCTCAACACTCCGTGTGTCTGAAAGAAAGGACTCTGAACGGACGGAAAGCCAGTGAATAGATGTGAAGATCATCTAAATGAATGGCCGCCGTGTCACGTATGTGTTGTATACGTTCAAAGTAACCCATATTTGTTTTGGTTGTATTATTACTTTCGTATGTAGGCTGTGTGCTAGTGGTCCAAGACCAGGTTGTTCCTTTACACCCCGTGTTTCATAGGGATTTGAAGCTCTTCTTTCTCGTGTATTCTTTAACATGGTCATCTCCTCTCTCCGTGGAAAGTTCTGGCCTGAAATGCTCTGTGAGCCTGTCTGTGTGTTGGGTTTTTTATCATGACTGTATGTAGTGTAACGTATTTTCTCTTTTGTTTCATATGCCGAAAGCCGTCTGTGCAAGTCTTGTAAAATAGGAGCAATGTGGCAGCGTTTTTTATTGTTATACTGCACTGTCAATATATTCTGCAATTAAACAGGCTTTTTATTGTAAAATGACTTTATTTGGACTTTATTTGGTTTCCACTGTCAATATCTAACTAGATAATTATGATATTGTAATTATGGATGGCATCGATACGATACTGAGATCGGAAGTTGGTCCGATACTGACTTAAATAGCTGGTTCGGTATTGGTGACAATTGGACAGTTGTAACCGATCCATGGGGCTGATCCAATTAAATTAATTTACAACCGTAGGTCTACTGTCAAGCATCAGCCATGTCTAACCTACCCAGGTCACACTATCAGCAGCAGGTTTTTAAAATGCATCTAGTTCCTAAAATAGAGATTTGCTGTCATTTACTTTGCAACTTAACTTAAAACTTAATTTAACACTGGTATCGGATCGGTACTCGGTATCGGCCGATACACAAAGTGCCGGTATCTGTATCGGTATCGGGACTGAAAAAACTAGATCGTACCATCCCTAATTGTAATTATACGTAACTTGTAGTTATATGGTATTCCCATGACATTTACTAAGAATACTAATCTTTATTTGAAGTAGGCACATGATAATAATGCATGATTATGGATTTTGATACTTCTGCAGGATTAGTTAATTCCACATAGAACAACTGTTATTCAACATTATTTCTTCACGAATAAGTTTCAATTATTTAACAAATTAGATTGACTATACTAAAGTAGTCTAGTACAATTTAGGTGATAATTGGGTTTCACTGTGACGCCAACTATAACTTTGTTTTGATTTGTTGATTTATATTGAATTAGAGTATGCTACAGTATAGAAAACAACATTGGACATACTTTATTTTTCTAGCTATTTTGCTATTTTATTTAGGCGCCACCATGGCCTCAGGATAGGTGTTGGTGTAGGACGACATAGAAGTGCATTTACTATGTTTAAATAACAAGAGTCATAGTTTACTAAACGGAACTGACGTTAGTGTTAATTGAACGCAAATTACAGACGCACAGTGATTAGTGAGGGTTCACGGGTGCCCACAAGGGGGCAGCAGGAGGAAGATGAGATAACGGGGTGCGGGGTGGTGTTTAATGTGTATTCTTAGCTGGAGCCTTAATACTGACTTTTGTGTCATCCCTACTGGTGAGAGTAGCCTGCGGATGGCATGCTCACGTCTGGCTTTCTTTTCTGCTGCTCTAAAGCCTGCTAAGGTCCTCCTTACTGTTACTCAGTTACTCGGTCTTCTGAGCTAACGGCTGCTTCAGGCTCTGGTGAGCTAGGCTCTCCCTCTGCTCTTCAGCTGTGAGAGAGAGTTTTTATCTCCTCCTCCCAGGCATGTTCTTTTACCTCTGGGCTTCAATTCAATGTCCCAGCAGGCTCCAGCACAGTAGCATTCTCTTCTAAGCTGATAGCAAAGACTTTGTCCTTCACCGCAAAGGTTCTGAATTCGTTGTTGGAGGAGCTGCATTGCCTGATATGCTCAGTTAGAACTGCATAGGCACAGTAGCCAACGATGATGATGATGGTGGTGATGATGATGATGATGATGATGCTGACGACGACAATATTAATAAGAATGTAGTGTTTGAAAATACATTAAAAAAAGAAAGCATATGATTGAAGGGTTGGGCCCAAGATAAAAAAAAAAAAAAAAAAAAAATATAGTCACTACTAGTCTGCCTTATTAAATGATACTGCATGATTACAGAGTAAGTGGTCGTGGAATGGCATAAAGGTGAAGGCTGGACCATTCTGAACCTTTAAGGCTAACAGCAAAAAAAAAAAAAAACATAAAATCAACCTAACATAATTTTCTCATTTTATTATAGACATGCAGAACTTAGAAGTAGCCTAACGTACAGTAGCAGATCTGTACAATTGTTTCACAAATGGGAATAGTTTTTTGTATTAAGGACGCACTTGGTAATTGGGACCAGGGACAAAGGGAAGGTTACTGCCATTTCTGTTATTTTGCTACTGTGCTTGCTGTTCAAACGCTTGTATCATGTGTAGATTAGAACAGTGACCCCTGGCTTATGGCTACATCGACAGAACAACAAGATCATTTATAACACTGCAGTCAAATACAAATGACAGATGAGGGCGCCAGAGACCTTTCACGACGTTTAGGCTGCCATCTTCGCGGGAGAAAAATGATGGCTTCGTGTAAACACGACCTCGTCATCGATTGTATTTGACAAGCAATAACGAGAAATGAGTGACGCAGGTAAGAGGGTGTTATGGTTTTACTATGAGCAATGTGTTGTTCAAACAAATTGCCGCCTCAAACGGTAGGCTACAGTGGTGAAAACAAATAGCCTACATTTTTTTTGTCAATAAATGAAAGCATGCGGAGGTAAGAGAGGATGAACGAGGGAGAAATCCATTAGTGTTGGTGTTACATACACGCATTCATTGTTGACAAAGACAGAGCATGAAAATTGCATATTTAATTCTCAGTGACAGACAGAAGAATGCATTCTTTGCAAGTAGCCAACAAAATCGAAGTTAATGATAAAATCAAGTGTAAGATCAAAGAACACATAGCCCATTAAATTCAGGGACTGGCTACAGGCTCATTAAATTAGTTATCCTATCAACAAAGTGCTCAGGAGATACAGTAGACAATACTATTTTCACTTTAGCTAGATTCAAATATATTATTTGCTTCAAATTGATTTGTAATCCTCTCAGTCTTGCAAGTGCAGCACATTATTGAATTTACACTATTAGTTCATAGCCCAGAATGAACTAGACAGGTAATGGAGACCTGCCTAATGGCTGGGGGCTTCTGTTGTAGGCTAATTAAGTCTTGTGATGAAAAGTGAATTTAGAAAGCTCTTTCATTCCAGATCTTTTATTGTATCAGCTGTGATTCTCCCTTGTTGAGTCCTAGTCTTTGTAATTCAAAATGAACACCATCACTGCCTCTTTAGGATTCACTTTTATCAGTCTAGAGGAGCTGAACTTTCATTTTTATTTTATTTTCTAATGACTATCTCCTGAGCAATTTGTTGATAGGATAATTCATTTAATGAGCCTGTAGCCAGTCCCTGGTTTTAATGGGCTACAGCAATAGCTACTCTTCAATCAATTATATTTTCCGAGTGTGCAAATCCCTTTGCCAACCTGAATTCAGCTGCTCTAATCAGAATGTACATATAATGAAAGCCTTATTGCTTACAAGATGTACAATTTGCCCTTGTCATGTTGTTTCAATCAAAATAACAAACTATCAATGGTGTTATCAAGGCTAGTAAGTACATTGTAATATATTGTATGTGCAGCTTATATTGAGTATTTCAGTGACCACGTCAGCTGTTACAAGCTGCAGTGTTTAATGGCAAGGAACACAACTACATTAGTCACAAATCCTATGAGTTTTTCCTTCTTTTTCTTTTCCTTTTTTTCTTTTTTGTATGTATAAATTACCTATCAAAACCCGCTGGTAATTCCCTGCCTAGATGATGTGTCTATTGTAAAGGCTGAACCTTGTTTCACCACACAGTGCTTCATAATTAATATCCACATTAGCGTGCACTTGTGGTAAGTACAGCACAGCTTAAATGGTACAGTAGGTGGTGGTAGCCTTCAGGGGCTCACTTGATCAAATCTAATTAGTTGTACCTAAAGCACAAGGGAAATGCCTTGTGTGCCCACCCACACCCTGTAACTGCTTCTTTCCTCAGGTTTTTGTTCAGGAAACAAGTCCGCAGGGAGCATTTTACAGGAATGTGGCTATGAAGTACATAAGCGAGTTACTGTTGAGGGGTGTAATGGTGTCTCCATGCACAACTCTCTTCCATGTGCTTTGGGGGTGTAGTGTAAGGCCAGCCGTAAATGCCCGGCATGAAACTCTTCATAGCTGAATCACAACAAGAGAGCCAGCTTTGTATATTTTGTCATTCTTCCATTCTCCTCGCTTTGAATTGACTATACTGAACATGGAACACTATGGCAGGCTATTTTTAAACACCCTGCCTATCAACTGATGGAGGAAAAAGGGAAAAACTTCTAGTTTTTTTTTCTCTCTTCCAGAAACCCCTTTTCCACATTAAAGCCCCCCCCACCCCATCGATCCACCTCTTGTCTGAGGAATGCAGAGGTACAGCCACTGTAAGTTACTCTTAAGTACTGCTAAGGCTCCAGCTTTTTCCTTTGAGAAGCCGAACCTGAAAATATTTGAGTGAAGGGAATAGATTTAGTAAATAATTAATTAAGTAAGCATTTCTAACGAGGCTTTCTAACGTTTGCTGCCTGGTTGGCTGTGTGCGTTAATGCAGCCAACCAGCAGCGTATCAGCTCTTCATCTCCATGTGCCTTACAGCTCTGACTTACATTATCTATTAGAAACGAGGGATGATGAAAAGGTTGCGCCCCAATTTTTTATTCATTACATCTTTGTTGTTTTTATGTAGTTGGCTTTTCATCTGTGCAGATAGAGCTACAGCACGCCACAAGAAAACAATCCTCTCTCCTGCTGTAAGGCCTGGCTAACAGTGATTGAATTAGGCTAGTAGTTGCTTCTACTGTATCTCTCACACATGCAGTCACGGTGAAATATAAGCCGGTGAGACAATGTGATTAAAGCTAGACCCTGTTATCTTTACATAAGCTATAATAAAGTTTAAGGAGTATTTCACCCTAAAACAACAAGTAATAATCTACAGTACAAATCACTACTCACAACCTGGCATACTCAAAGAATAGGTTGTTTCTGATTGCCCGTACAAAATATGAATTTATTCTTTTGCATTTTTCAAATTGTTCTCTCTTCTATAAACTCTTCTATAAATGCCGCACTGTATCAGACAAATGTTACACATACATTAACAATGAATGAACATCAAAACTACTATTCCAGCATTTCAGCCTGCGGAGTTTAGTGTATATTTCAATCAGTCAGGACTAGATTTAAGAACCCAACATTGATTAAATCATGCTTTGGCATTAGGCATCATCAATAACATGTTATAGATGCATATTATATTAATAAGGCCCCCATGGAGTCCTATGGTGAAGAATGGAGTAGAATCCTTGAATATGGAGCCCAGATGAATGTGGTGGGGGTGCACAACATATGGACAGTATGGCGATTCAGTAGGCTATGTGTAAGCAAATGGTCTTCATGACTAAACTAAATCGTTATAGCTTAATAAATATATTATTTTGTTCAAATACATTTTCTGGATTCTCTGTTAAATTGAATTGAATAGTTTAAATGACATGGCACCAAGGAACTGATTGCAAGTCCTTGTGTCCTTGCTCTTTAGCTTTGGCTCATTTTCTGTAAAATTGCTTTGTTTTCATGATTTGGACAGAGTTCCACCAATTTACATAATGTAAAGGGTAATTTGCTAATTCGGTCAGGTGTTGCTAAGAAGACACCCATTCCAGATGCAGTCTTAGGCCTATACTCGCACAATAACAAAAGTTATTGTCTGCTAACTAAAGAACAGGAGGCAGAAAGCAAAGTGGATCAGGCTAAATCTGCCGTGATGGATTATGTGTTCAGAATCACTAGGGCGTCTGCAGTTGGTTAGGATGGTTTTTTTTATGAGAGCAAAAGTTGAATTACATCGCTCATATAACACTGCAACGTAGACATTGCTCCTTACATGTGTCTGAGGTAAAAACGAAACAAAATGCCTGGAGTGACAAACTCAATTGGCAACACGGCAGTATTCCCCTCCCTGCACATTCCATTACTCCCTTATCTTCGTGACAACTGGGAGTATTCGGGTCCATGTAATATTTAGCATTCTGACTTATCACAGGCGGGGAGGTGAGGGGAGTCGGGAGTATGCTGTCTGTGAGATTCAGCGGCGGGCCACCTCCAGATAAGGCTGTTAGAGAGCGAGCGAATGCTGGCGCGCAGGCACGGGGGGAGGAGGCGACAAGAGCAGTCCCGGTGACAATGTTCATTTTGAACACTCCGCTGAACAGCAGCACCTGCAGCAGGGCCGCACAGCTGCTTAGCGTAGGCAGTTTCGTGCTATGATTACATTGTGTTTATGCAGCCTAACAGCCCGAGCCCTACATACATCAGTTTAATGTTTCACGTCAGTGTTTCATACATTTACTCCTCCTCTATGTTTTAGGGAACAGTAAAGGTACACTTCTCACTTTGTGTGACATAGCCTATATACAGTAAGTGTTACCAAAATGTTTTTATTTTTTTTATTTCCCCCAGGAAGCATATGCCCCTCCCTCACCTGAGTTCTGAGTGGCTGGCATTTCACTTTAGATTTTCATTTTCAGACCTCACTTTTTTGTCGTTGTTTCACGACATCATTTGTAACATATGGTTCTGTGGGCGCTATGACACGACTGAGCAGTGTACATTTAAAACGTGGACCCATAGCAGAATCAGTGATAATTTGTCCTGTGAAAATATATCGCATTATTTAGACTGACAGTAACTATGACTTGTTTTATATTGTTGTGTTTTATGTAAGCGGTTATTAATGTGTCTAAGATGCGTCGCTTTCATCCAGGTACAGTTTTAAATAATTCGCTGGGTGGGGTTCTCCGAGGATTCCATCCCCGTGCGCCACGCCCCCGTGCTTGGCGCTGTCCAGCGTGCTAGTGCTGAAAGCTGCGTGCGAAACCCCCACAAATTGCCTGCAGAGCCGCGCGGACTGCCTTCACTCATGGAGCCACACGACACACTTCACACGATGGAAAGAGGGTGAAGTTCCGCGGTGTGACTTAAAAACGTCTAAGTAGAGCAGACGATGGACCCGCGCTAAGTTTTTTTGTTGTGGTTGTTTTGTCTGGGTTGCCTTTCGTCTGCGTCGTTAACGATTCCCTCAGAACTCCTAAGGTAGGTTACAACTTCTCCCCAACATGATTTGGAGTATTGTCCTTTGCTCCCTCCTGACGTGGGTTTTTGGATCTAAAACTGAGGAGCGACCACCTTTCCTCCACGGGCACGTCTTTGAGAACTCACCGATGGCGTCTAAAGTAAACGGGATAAGCGTTCCAGTGAAGCGCATCAACGCGCAAAAATGGTGCCCGGAATCCCGAGTGGACTTAAAACTGTATGGGAACGGCAGCGAGGATTTCCGCGTTTTCACCCACCACAAACGTGGAAATATATTTCTAAAAACTTCCCGGCGTTTGGACCGAGAGGATCGTTCTGAATACCTGTTAAGTTTGGGGTTGTGTTGCCAGATGTGCGCAACAGAGCATGTTATATTTGAAGTGGCGTTGGTGAAAGTGGACATTTTGGACACCAACGATCACAGACCCACATTTCGCAATGCAGACGTTCATATAACTTTAGCCGACACCACAGCCTTGCGAAGCGTGGTTTACTTGCTAGAGGCTACTGACGAAGACAGCGGAAAGAATGGAGAATTGACTTACGTTTCTCTTCCCCAAAATTGCAGTTTTTATGTGATCCCCAAGACTGGTGAAGTTTTGCTAGTGGACTCAATCCTAGGGATGTCCTCGCAAGTACAGTTCTTAATTTTTGCCAGGGACCATGGCTGGCCGTCTCTAATGAGTAAAAGTGTCACGGTTACCGTGACTCCGCGGCGATGGGGCACCCGCTCTGTAGAATCGAGACGGGCTGCTCGGTCGCCCAGGGCGTTACCGGACTCCGGCATAATGCTGTCCCTCAACGTTTCCGAAGATGCCAGCGTCGGTTCTGTCATAACGACCCTGGGTCCAACCAGGTTCCAGTCAGCAGTCTATGAATTGATTTACCCGGAATCAGAGAGCAGCCCCGTCACCGTCGGGCGAGACAGTGGAGACGTGGTGATAGCCAGGCGCTTGGATAGAGAGACTGAGCCTTACGTAGAACTTGCTGTTAAAGTTCAGGATAAACGAGGTGTGTAGTTTGTTCCACTCTTTATTCACACAAAACGGAGATCATGTAGGCTGCCTACCTTGGAAATTACACTATATACATTGTGGCAATGCCCATATTTAATGGTTATACTGTAGCTGCTGCCAAGGGTATGTTAAAAACACTGCCACCATCTGGACAGCTCAACATCAATCAGTAGTCCTTTGTCACGTTTATGAAGGGCAGTTCATTCACAGACAAAATCGACAGGTATGCACAACATGGTTAGTACCACACATATTTATTAAAAAACGAAATTACATTTAGCCTTATATCTTAAAATAAGAACACTGAGATTATTTTACATTTTATTCTTAATACATGGCAAAAAAACATGTGAACAATCAAAACAAACCATACATAATTATGATCTTGTCTAGTAAAGTGTGTGTGCCCTGATTGATGTGGTTTATGACTGTGAAGTTGTTTTCACTGGTAATCCCTACAGACTGGTAAATCACAGCAAACCTCTCTCACTCTCATCTGTTGGCATTAACCCCCTAATCCTCCTCTCATTCACTCCCCTTTCTGAAGGATTTGGAGTGGTACTGCCATGAGCAACCTTTCAAATACTTGTAGAAGAGTACATTTTTAGGTAACACATTGAAATGTATTCCTGTTTAGGTGAGCACGTATCTCACAGTTATCTGCCAGTTGAAAGTAAACAGGGCTATTTTTCGTTCAGCTACAAGAGCATTCCATGTACTACAATGCTCCTAAACCAACGAATATCACAGCATCATGATGGTTAGCGCCAGTAAGTTTGTGGGTTCCTTGAGCAAGGTGCATAACAACAAATACATTTAGTACTCTTACTGTAGCTTTATTTCCTAATATTGAAATTAATTTATTTCTTTATCTTTTATATTGTACTGGGACTATATTCTCTTCATATCGCTCATTTGCACAGAAGTTGTTTGACACCCAGACATCCATGAAGCATTTAATTACCAATTGCCACTGAAGTGATGAAATAGCAGCTTGAATTTGTTTAAATAGTTTAGGTGCTTTTGGTGTTGAATTGAGTTTGGCTGCCATTATAACTGGGGGATAATAGCACTATTGCTTTCTTACCTCAGTCCACACACTGACATTCATAATAATGTGTAACTTCATGCCAGCTCAGAGCCTGGCTTCACCCATTGCACAACTGAAACATGCTAATGAGATGAGTGGGGGTCTGAGAGGGGGACCACATTAACATTAAATTTGATGATGCACGAGCGGACGTGAAGAACACTTGGCTGTTCTTTAATAAACGTATATGACGTATAATAGCGATTTTTATTTAAAAAGTTTGATCAATATTAACACCAGCATCGATATGTCTCATCACAGTTCAGTCCTATTATTTAGTTTACAACTCAAATACCACATTTTATGGTGCAGTTACTATTTGGACCCTGTTTAACTGTTGAGGTAAGGGAGTTACACAATTCAGGGCTTTGGTATCACATTTACTATGTGTCTTCAAATGTTTTTTTGCTTGGTTTGAGAAGGCAACAGTGTAATTGTGCTAAATAGTGTGAAAAAAACTTGGCTGTTTTTGTTTCAAAAGCTTTCTGCGATTTCATTGCCCAGCATGTTCTAGATTGTAATTGCATGCCTGATTGGGACACATTCTTGTGAAGAAGCAAGCAATGTTTTTAGAGGAAGCAAAGTATTTCAGTCTTTACAAAAATATGTAGAAAACAAGGCCTGAGAGATACCAAGATATTTTCCTGTATGTATCCTTCCATACCTGCCAAATGCAAATCGAAGGCATGGCATGTCCATATCTTATGACACTGGCTTTCCAGACAAAATCCACACTCTTGAGTCTTTGAGGGCGGGCCTTTCTTCTTCCAGTTGTGTTCCAAATCCCCTTCATTTTAGGGATGGAGTCCATTTTAGCTGCTTTTGAGAGATTTACCCTAATCGTCTCCCACTAGAATTGGCCTGCTACTGTTGCATTGGGGTTTGGTATCGCAGTGAATAAGTGTTCTGTCACATAAAAAAAAACAGAAGAAGCTTCAGTATATGTTTTTGTGTATGTGTAAGCATTTGTATGCCTATGTGGTTTTACCAAGACACAGTAGAATGGATTTTCTGGTTACCTTCAGCAAAACAACAATTTGGATCTAACCTCCATAGACCTGTATTGTCTCTCTGACTGAATACCATTCAGAAGCACTTGGCTCACAGCTATTCTCTATAATTCTGAATCTCAGACAACTAGTAAACATAATGTGTCACTCTCAAGACGCTAAAATACAATTCTTCAACATACTTGTTTTCAGAAATTGCACTGAAATTTGTTGAAAAAATAGTATTTCCCTCCTATGATATGGCTGATGCTTTGGGAATTGGGAATGTCAGTGTTGAACTAGTGTCATTATGTTTCAACAACATGAAGTCAGCTTTGGTGGATGAGTTATGCAGTTGGTTGTCGTGCATGTCAATCAAAATACCTCTCCTGCCAATTAAGCGGGTCTTGCAGTTAGCCAATGCTGTGTTCCAGACATAATGTAAATAAAGCCTGGCTCTCCAAGACTACAGTCAAGGTGGCAAAAGGGTAAAGCACAAAATTAAGTGGAAGTTAAACACCTGTAGTGATGTGTGAATATTGGCATTACTGCGGTGAGAACCTCGCAGTGCTATTTTAACTGTAAGAGTGAACCCACACCAAAGCTACACAACATAAGGAGTTACAGTACATATTGTTTGAATGTATTACCGGCATATTGGGTTATTTACAATATTATTTAATTACTAGACAATGCTTTCTCAAGTTATTGTTTCGACGTATTAATCAGAAGACTCCAGCATGCCGCTGATGCCATGGTCAGACATTTAAAGCTGACATATAAAATACAGTGCTTCACATAAAGATAATGTAATATGTGTCCTTCACACAACTACATGAATTGTATGGAAATTGATATACTGTATGTCCTTATGTGTCAAATTTTCAGTATCTAGAAATCATGACTGTATAGTATAATAACATAAAAACGTACCATGGTGTAATATGTGGCAGTTCTATAAAATGTGTCACTAAATAATGACTAATGATATAATAAGTATAAGAAATTCCACTGTGTCAAGGCACATTTACTTTATAGAAGCAAATGTGCACAGTATCTAATGTAACATAACTCATTAAAGTTGATAACTTGTTAATATATTCTATAGTGAATCAGTGAACGAGACAGTCGGTATCCAAATCTAATTTAATTATTCATTGAAAGACCTTGAGGTGCAGACTTGTATTACTATGGAGGGCACGCAAGATGTGTGATCACAGTATTAGAGACATGCTGGAAATGCAATTTGTAGACTGTGAGAAGATTCTAACCTTTAGAGAATAACAACACACCACATTTCAGCTTCTCTCCACCCACTATAGACTTAAAATGCTTGGCAGACCAGTGGTGTATGCAGACATCAATATTTGAGTAGGAAAATGGCTGTGCCTCTCCCCATAAATATGTCTACATAACATAACAAACATGGCACACTTTATTGCATGATACATGGTATATGTGACGCAGCCTGTAGAGGGATATTGTTTCCCATGTTAACTTAGCATGCATTAAAGCCTCTGCTTTTAGTTCTGTTTGTAATGGAGGTACCAAACAATTCACTCACGCACACACACACGCTCACACACACACACAGATCAAAATCTACTGTTCAACTACTGTAATGTTTTCTCCCAAAAGAACATAATGACCACCAACTCATCCAACAATTGCAGCAGGTTTTATTACCAAATGTAACATTTTGTAATTGGTTGAAGGCATAGGCAACTGTGGACAAGTAGTCAACAGACAATGGCATAAACAACTCGTTCTTTCCTGATTGATATTAAAATGTATGCAACAAGCAAAATGTGTTAGATAAACACGAAACAGGTAGGCCATTGGCCTAAACACTGCTAGAGAGGGGGAGAAGTGGAGGGGGTTTGCGGTGTTCCTGGTTAACGAGGCATTGGTACTTCTGTGGACTAAGATAATTACAAAGGTTTCTTCCCATGTGGCAACAATTGTTTGGCAGCAATATCACAGAGTAATATAATGGTTGGTCTTAGTTGGATGCTCATTTGTATGCATGGGAATACAAATACAAAATCCATGCTGAAACACATTACCCTTCCTCAGGCCTACATTTTTACTTTCAATAGTGTGCCATAGTCCAGCAGATGGCCCTCCAAACAGAGCAGTACCACATGCAGATAAGGAGAGGAGACATTTACAAGATTTCTCTGCAAATTACTGACAAAAATATTTTTGTCACAACAAAAAACTAAACGGTTTACTTTTCTACAAAGATCAGTACTTTATTTGCACTTTTTGTTACTTGGTATTTAATTAGATTATACATTTATAATGAGGTTACATGTAATATTGCTAAAGTAGAACACTTTATACAAGTTTTAACATTCCAGGGTCTGCAAAGCAAAAAAGCTCCAAATAACTGTGGGGTGTAGTGGCGTCCTGTTAAATAATGAATAAATGTCCCCGTTGTATCTCTGTTCAGTAGGACAATGAAATGAGCAGTAGGGCAGAGCAGGAGAAATGGAACAAAGCCAAAAACAGCGTGACCCTACCCCCTGCCCCAACACTGATTGGAGAGCTGTGTGTAATCTTTAGCAAAGGACCTCATTTAAGGTCGGTCACTGAGGCACAGAGGCTACAGTAAAGCAGGGTCTAAAAGTGAGGTAGGGTGAGGTGAAAATGGTACTTAGTTTACCTTTATGGATGCAATCATGTCAGGTCATCCAGCATAATAACCCCACACCCCTCCCCCAAAACACCCATCACTCCTGCAGGGTTTGGAAATACATGCCCATCTACCCTGTGGGTAACAATGTAGTGTAGAATAAATCCTCTCTCTGTATCATGGCACCAGTAGAACAGTAAGAGCATAGAAGTAGCCCATGACTCATGACTCACACACACACGCGCACACACTGGTAAGGTGGTGTTGCTGTGCAAGAAAGAGAACGAGACCGCCTGGGACTTTCATAATTTTCGTAAAGGATTTTGTTGCCCCTCTAAGGACGAAGGCTTAGCTTTGTATTGGAATGGAATGTTGCTGCTTTGGTGCCCTCCAATAAGGTTCCTTTGCTCTGCAGCTGAGCAAAAGTCTAGTACTGGTATTGGAAGTAGTGAGCTAGTGGTGCAATCCTTTGTGAGTTGGGGGTGGGTGGAGGGTTGTATTGGAGTGGTTTCAACCCCACTTTCTCTATATCTGTGGCCAGGACGGCATATAGCTTGTTGTAATCATCTCGACACACTCCCTGTCTCGGTCTATGTCGCAATCATTGTCTCAGCTCACGCTGCCTGTAATCCAATGGCGCTTTTAAGGCTGGTTCTCTCTCAACTGGCGTATTTGCATACTGTATTCCCCCGATGTGATATGAAATGAATTGAGTAGAGACATGATCTCATTTTTATTTGTAATTTGTGACTCTGGGGCTGTTTGTTTAAATAGAAAACAAGTCCATAAAACAGTGTCTACGTTTATTTAATAGGACGGATAAACGCCTGCGGTTTTATTGTGCATGTTTATTGTGCCTAGTCACATGTATGCCGTTCATATTGTTTTGTACTGTTGTCATGTGAGTTTGCATGTGGTGAGTGTTTATAATATGGCCTGCAGCAGGTTCTCAGATGTAATGCTTCTGACAGCAAGCTGAGTTGTAGCATGGTTATACAATTAGATGTCTGCTCTGTGCTTCCTGATGTGAACTGAATGTGACCAATGACTGAGTCACATCCTCTCTATTTGCTGTAGTGGAACGTGTTTGGTTTCGTTGGCCAAAAGCAAGTATAGGTGTAGCCGTGTCAATAGACCCATTTACTGCCGACGTCACGCGACTTCACCAACATATGCGCGCGCAGCTCAGCACCAGAAGTTAAGCCCCATATACTGTATAAAGTAAATAAATTATGATCCTTATGACTCAACATTATTTCACCTGCTATGTGTCCTAGATGATCATTCTTCCTGTCCTTTTTTTACCAGTACCAATATCTTCAGGGCGGGAATACCACCCATAAAATGCACTTTTAGCGTTTTGGTCACCGCCTTTCATGCCTAGAAGCTGCTGTATGACGGGATGCATTAATAACAAGGTAGGAAACACAGAACTGTGTATAGTGAAATATTTAGACAAGTCATTGTAAATACAGGCAGAGACAGCACTGTCACAGGTCGTCCCGGCCTTTCTGTGTGGAGCTTGCATGTTCTCTCCGTGTCTGCGTGGGTTTCCGCCGGGTGCTCTGATTTCCCCCACTATCAAAAACATATTGGGTTTATGGATGACACCGATACGATACTGAGATCGGAAATTGGTCCAATACTGACTTAAATAGCTGGATCGGTATCTGTGACAATTGGACAGTTGTAACCGATCCATGGGGCTGATCCAATTAAATTAATTTACATGCGTAGGTCTACTGTCAAGCATCAGCCATATCTAACCTACTCAGGTCACACTATCAGCAGCAGGTTTTTTAAATGCATCTAAGTCCTAAAATAGAGATTGGCTATCATTTACTTTGCAACTTAACTTAAACTTTAATTTAACACTGGTATCGGATCGGTACTCGGTATCGGCCGATACCCAAAGTGCCGGTATCTGTATCGGTATCGGGACTAAAAAAACTAGATTGTGCCATCCCTACTCTCCAGTCAGTGCCATCTGACCTGCCAACAATCTGGCCCAACTCCAGGTTGTTGGCACACATGGCAGACTTCACATGTCAAGTTACAGTACATGTCAATCTGTCACTACCTGGTTGACATCGTAGACCAAGTTAATGAAACCCACACTCACTAAATGTCTTGAGGGACACAGGGACATGGGTCTGATTGGTACTATGATGTTTTAAGACATTCTGATGTACAGTTTCTGAGATATTACATTTTCTGTTTTCAAAACCTCTAGATGGTTCTGGGGTGGTGAGGGGAATTGAGCCTAAATGTCTCTCTTAGTCTCAGGTCAGTACAGAGAAGGTAGGAATTACATTTCATCGAAGAAGCAGTCCAACTTCAAAGATTTTGAAAATCGAACATCCACAATAGTAACTGTGACAAATGTCCTACAGAGCAGTTGTGTCCATTTTAATCAACATCAAACCGAATTTGAGGCAGAATTAGATATAGAACCTTTTACATAATACATTGTAGAAAAATTTGACAGACTGAAAATTACATCATACGTATGATGGATGCATTAGACTCGGGAGGATCTATCAAGGGATATCACTTTTTCCATGTCACTATACACATTATGAGCTGAAATGTGTGTCTAAAATATTTTTACCTTAGCCTGACCTTTGACTATATAAGTTGACCACAGAAAATGAAGCGTCAGAGATGCTGAGAGCTTCATAGTTCTACCACTTTTCAGAATGTTTAACTACATAATTTGGTTCTAGGGGTTGCCATTGACTTCAATAACAGACTAAAAATTACAAGACGTGGAGAATGTAGAGCTCAAAACATCAGCATGATCTCACAGGCCAACAGACTCTTCAGAACAGGATCAGATGTATGTTGGGCCAGTAAGAGTAGAAGTGTTCTGGTAATGAAGCAACTATTAGGGGTGGGAATCACGAGAAGCCCCACGTTACGATATTATCACGATACTTATGGTATGTCACAATACGATATCATTGCAATTTTAAACATATTCTGCGATATTTTGCAATGCATTACTTTTTCCAACTTCAAATTATGTCCCCAAAGAAAACTGTTGTCAACATCTGCTTGTTCATCTCACATAAAATGTATTGCTTAAAAATGTGATTGTCATAAATATTGTATACACCAAGTTAAATTCTCATGTGCAATTTATATAATAAAAGATCAATACTTCGATCGTATATACTATATCGTGTGTCGATACAGTAATGCCATGAGAAATATTGCGATACTGTGCTACATCGATTCTTTCCCCAACCCCTAGCAGCTATGTGGATTGAATGCAACACTGCAACACAGCAGCATGCAAATTGCTACTCATAGTGATTAGCTTTGAGGTGAGGCCACTTTGGTGAGACACACAACATAACTTTGAGCAGCAGAAGGAAGGGATTAGACAATTTAGCGGAAACATATTTAAACATAGTTTCAAGTGTCATCATGATGCATAACAAGTCAGTATCTTTTTATAAATTGGAATCTTAGCATTTGCACTCTGTAGCTTGTATCCTTCAAAACCTCACCATGTGTTACATCTCATTTATTTTATGTGATTGCACAAACTTTCAAACCTGCAACCATTTACCAAAATGACAGGAACTTTCCACATGAATGTTCATTGTGTGGAATGTGTGATTACAACAGCAACAGCTGTAGTAAGCTATTCTTGTCCTGGGTAATTATGATTATTGGAGTCATTATGAGTTATGACATTTATACTAAATCAAAATCATAAGTCATGTGGAAGTACATTTATCAGTTGGTCCAGCACTGAATGATAAATGATGGAGGCTAGTGAGTTTGGCTGTTATGCTGTATGTGGCATTCCTAGGTGACATCCATGTTTGAACAAGCAATTTCCAGTTCCCACTGCAGAGGTCTCTATATAAATTGAACCTATATTCTACCTTCTAAAAAATGCATTATTATGTTCATATTAAGCAGGAAACATCACCTGATTGAACAAAACAAAAAAACAAAGGAGGGTGATCCATTAGGTGCTTGGCTTCAAAATAGAGCAGACAACCCTCCTAATAAATACAGTAGATATCTGTGTGGGTACAGGATGTAACAGCTTTAAAATGAGAACATATAAAATCAAGTATGTTTGTTCTGTTTGGGGAATGCATTTGAAATACAAAAGATTTTCACTCACAAAATAAATTAACTTAAATGCATGTGCAAGAAATCTGCATGGAGCAAAGTATTAAATATTTATCATTTGTCAATATGTTTTTAATTGTCACTGGAAATCTTATAAAGTATATTAGACAGTGGTATAACCGTATTGAAGGTATAGTCAGTCAGCTATTGTAATTGTCAACTTTTTGACAAAAAATACTTTTAACTCGACTGCAGTAGTGTTTGTAGTTTCTGTATTGAGCAACATAAGTGACTTTGTTAAGCAAGACTTTTCACTTTTTTACAAAGTTATACTAAATGAGTTTCTGTCACATAGATCAAGTAATTCAGTGATGTTTTTGAGATTTTATGCCACTGACCTTCACATTTTGTGGTTTAAAATCGTCAGCTGTTACAATTTTTACACAGGTCTCTTTCACCACATGAACAATATCTCTCGTCTTGCTTTTCTTTCCATCCCTGTCATAAATAAATCCATCTTTGCAATTTGCCATTTTTGCTTTGAATTTGAACACATTACATAACCTTTACCTTTTACATTTTAATGCAGTATTACATTGTATACTGTTTATTGTTCCTATATGCAAATCAGATTGAGTCACTTTAGTCAGAAACATTTCTGTTCTGTTTTCCATTTAGCCAATCTCCCCAAGTAAAGGGGACATGCTCCACAGTTTGGAAACCATTGCTCTAAGAATAAGTGAGTTTAAATTATGTTAGAATTGTGAGAAATGTGCATTTGATTCAATCAGTGTCCAATCAAATTACAGGTGGGTTGTTTATGGCTTCGATGGCAATTAAGTGTTTGTGTTCAGATTATCATCCCCACGTGGGTCTCGTTCTACTTGGTTTAAGGTGATTGGTTTCAGATTCAATCATCTACTAACATTTGTATATGAAAATCACTGACCAACGTTTGTTGTTCTCATTAGTTGACGATGGTCCAATCACCTGCTAATGAGCTGATTGACACTTATTGGCACCGACTCTTTGACAAACAACATTGAATGGGCTAATATACAAAGTGAAACACATCATCAGGATGGTTTGACCAGATTTAAATGCCGTAGCATATTAATTGTAAATGCTCATTGGGTGTGTAAGCAGGTCATGTGATCTCAACCATATGTGAAATATATATAGATTTACTTTGGGCCTGGCTTACGTCTTCATGGCATGACAGGGTTTGAAGCTGCATGCTTGTGTTGTGAGTCTTCAGCGGCCAACTCATATCTCGCAAGTCACAAAGCGTTGAATTTAAGCTTGACGCCTGACAGTTCTTTCCTGAGCCATCTGTAGAGAAAGGCAATGTGCGACGGTGTGTGCAACGGAGCGAGAGCAGCGATAGAAATGGATGGGCTTTGGGGGATAGAGTGTTATTCCCACCAATCTGATGAGATGAGGACGGTAATGAGATGACCTAATTATTCCTGTGAGGAAATTAGCATGGGGAATGTCCAGATAAGACGACGATCTAAGCTGTCAGCATGGTTAACGTGAATGTGCATGGGTTTGGGTGTTGGCAACGCTGTGGCTACATGTTCACTGAAGATAAGTAGAAGATTGACAGGTGAGAGGCGGGAGGTTGCACAAAGCGCTGATAAGAGAGGGTAATTGTAGGCCTTCGTAGCAGGAGCAGGAGTTAGCAGAAGTTGAGGAGGAGCGCAAGCTGAAAGGCAGGGGGGAAACTAATGGTGGACAGAAGCGGAATGGGCAAGACCTCCCAGCGTTTCATAGAAAACTGTTGGACAAATGAAGTGAAAAGAACAGGAACGTATCGCAACAAGTGAGGATGTTCCTTTAATACTAGCAGAGTGAAAGAAAAGCAAAGAAGAGGATAAGGTCAGATAAACCAGGTGCATATCAGGACTGCAAATGCTTGGGAGGGAGCAATATTGGATGACAGACATTTCTCACAAAGCGAATCCACCATTAGACGCCACCTCTTTGCTAGGAGTCTAAAGGAGTTGGGCTCCTGTTGCTGGTCATACATTTATTGTTAGTTTTCTTGCAGCTGGATTAATTCAAAAGCATGTTAAAGCCTAGCCAAAACTGGAAATATCTTACTCTTTTAGTGTTAAAGAAGGTAACATTTTCTTTTGTACTTGTAAGGTTTCTAGACTTTAGGCCTTTGAGTGGGCCTTCATGACTTCAACTCACAGCATGCTTGTTTGATAGGCAACTAAAAGATTTTACTGCTATCTGGAAAACTAGTCTTGAATGTCAGAATTAAAGATATAAGATAGCATAATGTTATTATAGTTTGAGATAGCTGATACAGTATGTACTGTACCTGCAGATGGTAACCCAGATAAATCTACACGGATGACAAGTCAGAGAAATATTAGATATACTGTAGATTTTGTGTTTCTTATAATGAGCTTTTTGAGTTATACTGTACAACCTATCCCAAATACATAGCATGTTTATTCATTCACTGTGACTAATGGACAGAAACTTCACAAAGATCAATGCTATTACAGCCATTAGATTTAAAGAAGGGAAATTAGCTATTGAAATTGTAGATTCTTATTATATTTTAATGACTGCGGGTAATAGTTTCTTAGTCAAAACACAAGCGGAGGTGCAATGCAAATCGATCTACGGTGTGGCAAAATACCTTTTTGCTCATTTCGGATGTGGCAGTGGGCAGTGGTGGTAATCTAGCAGCACAGTTATAAAGGGGTTATAATTGAATGAATAAATGATCAGTGGTTGTGGGGGCTATCTTCAATTAAGCTAATCAATTCTCTTCTTCCTCTCATTATTTTTAAAGCAGCGTGCTTTCAGTCAAGTCAATTTCGTAATGAGCGGCGAAAGTCTAGACCGGCTTGACAGAAAAGCTTCTTGCAGCAGGAAACTCGCCAATATGTCACCTCTAACCACCAAAGTTAAGGATTGTACTCGTTAGTTAATGAAATTATTCAAGAAATAGGCTAACATAACATAATGTACACAAAAGTGGTGTGTGTGATTGTGGATAAGACTGTGCTTAATTGGCCTTTGCCTGAAGCTTGGAAAAACAATGCATGTAATGCACTATGCTAGTGCAATATTAGAGATTATTTAATACCAAATTAGCACTATGAACCTGAATTTGATTTATACACATTCTACTATACCCTCACACCCGTTTCGGAAAGCCGGGAAATTAGCAAATGTGCCCAGGTGAGAGAAATACAACCTTGAGCACCATGAAATTGACACGACCATCAGCGTTGCACTTTTCGGAAACTAGAGCCCTATATATTTCTATAGTATTTATTGACTTACATTCATTAATTTTCTGTGCCCTGGTGGTGATTAAACGTACTGCGTCACACTGTGGCGTCACTTTGTGTGTGATGAATATTTGTATTCGCAGTAGAGAAGTCTGGCCCACATGGTTTAAAACAATGAAAAGCGATATGAGGCTTGGGAGTTTCTATCAAACAGAAGACCTGAATTATTGATGTCCATTACCCAGGACACTGTCAGGTCCAGTCATACCAGGGAACCACTCTCTTGTCAGTTACATTTCTCTGTGCCCACAAAAGGCACAGAGTCTCACAATGTTTCTGTGCAACCTGCAGCCGTCCACTTGTGTGATAAATGAAGACACCTTGTAAAAGAAACATCACCGACCGAGGGGGTTTTGAAGAAATTAATTCTCATTCATGACGCACTGACACCAAATTGTTTGACTCTTGGGGTTCTTTCAACATTGATTTAATGCTCTGCATTTGTGTATGTGTGCTTAAATGTAGAATAGCTCAGAATCAGCACAATAACCAAGGCCTCCCTTACACCTGCCTGTCCAAAACGTTTGGTCCGCTGTCACCTTTCCACACTCCACATAATCTCTCTGGCATTTCCCTAGAGTGCTGAATTGATTTTGCACTATTGATTAGCCAGGAGCTGTTTTGCTCCAAGTCACAAAACATCACTTTAAACAACAATTTACATGTCGAGGCATAGACAGCGGCAGACTGTTGCTGATAGTTTACAAACTCTGGGAAAGGTGTGATTGAGTCAAAGTGCTGATAGAACTGTCCTAAAGCACTCTAATGAATCAGCCCCGTAGACAGGCCCGCCTATAGGCTAGACTGAGCAAGGAAAATTGGAGTTGGCACTAGGATATGTTGTGGGAATTCAATGCCTTGTGTTTATTTATCTATTTGGTCTTGAGATTTTCAACCGTTTTGTGCCCAGAGGTCCAATTAACTGAGCATAACAATGGTTGCAGCTTGGCTCTGGTGTGGCTCGAGAAGGCACAGATACTGAAACGCAAGGCAGTTCCGAAAGTTTTGCCGGGTGAAGTGTGAACAAAGAGATTTATACCACAGGAGAAAAGATCACATGGTTGACCAAGTTGCCTAGTGAGATGTTTTGACACGGCATGGACTTTGCTTTAGAGAAAAGAACAGAAATTGCAGTAATTGAGCAACAGCAATTTGCACTCCGACAATGTTGCTTTTGTTGTAGGGATAAAAATGACTGCAATATTACCGGGTTCAAGTATGAAGAGATAGACATTTGCTGATTCCAGTCTGACTGATGTTCAAAAACAAAAAAAAAAAAAAAAAAACATGAAATGAGACAAGATAACGCTAAGGAAAAGGGAATCGAAGCTCCGGTAATGAAAAGCTTTTGAAGAAGATGGCCGTCACATTTAGCTAATCAATTCTAGAAGACAGAGAGATAATGACTCATTACAGGAGCAGGTGACAGAAATATACCACCTCTTCAGGCTGAAAGTAGCGTAAAGTTCAAGGCCCGTTAGTAAATAATACATACCATAATATGTTTGTGAATTGTGCGTGCGTGTGTGCGTGCACGTGAGAGCAGAGAGAAAAGGGTCGTTAAGCAGATAGACCAGCATACACATAGGCAGACACACAACGCAGGGCTTATACAGGGTTGAAACCACAAAGGATGTGTGTGCGAAAGGCCATTACTTCTCCTGCTTTGCATTCCTTTGTTGTTTCACTGATGTCTAGCACATTCTCTTTGCTTTTGTTATGATCTGCCTCTCTGTGCGGCTGGACCCTTCTGTGATACCCCCACTTTGTGTTTATGCATTGCAAGCCGGCCCGTAAGTATCTTTATCGGTGTGTGTGTGTGTGTGTGCGTGTGTGTGTGTGTGTGTGTGTGTGTGTGTGTGTGCGCGCGCGTGTGCGCGTGTGTGAGAGATAAGGCATTTGTGAGCGCTTCGCGGTTTAATTGTGCTGCATTGCCAGTTTGTGCCCATTCTGTGCTATAAGCCAACAGCGCAGGGTTCAGTTTTTCACTTTCCTTGGACAGTATAGCAGCTTAATGCTGTGGCCTAATCAGACCATATGGTCTCTGCAGCCTTATGATGTGCTCAGAAGAATGGGTTAAAAAAGCTCTGTCATTAGTATTGCCGGCTTTGCAGCAGAAACGCACACTAACGCGCTCAGTGCATTAAACTAAAGGATGTAGTGACGACCAGGTTTACCGGGATCCTCATAACACATATTCTTCTAACACACTTGGAAAGTATGCAAAAAGTAGAGCTATAGCTTTAGACATTCAGCATACATTCATCCTACATCTCGTCTAAGTGAACATTTTTATACTAGCCAAAGATTGCTAGCCTATTTCCCAACGCATAATCTTTCCCAAGTTATTGACTGACTCATAATTACTTGTGGCTTTGCTGACCAGACAGGTCAGGTTCAATTGAATGGGGGTACTTTCAGTTATTAATTGTGTCAGTACAGTATGTGGTTACATGAATGAGTATCATGGCTATGATGGGGCTTTGGAAGAATACAGTATGTATCCTGTAAAAGCCCTTATCCAAGTTTTGACAAACTTTCTACCTGCAGTACTAAGACAGAAACCTGGATACTGTAGCATGTAACTTAGTTTTCGACAGCTGCTGACTCAGCCAGGTGATGTAACAGGAACACAATCAATTGTAGCAATGCAATGTAAGCAGTGTACGAAACAGAGTTTTGTCTATCAACACATTGTAATATTGGCATTTAAGAGGGCTAAGCCCACTATAAACTAAAGTGGCCTCATCTTCAATAGCCAGTCAAATTAGTCTAATGTACAGAACAGTAACAGCTATTGAAATGTCAGTTTGTTTTGTAAACACCAGTTGCCTGTGCAAATACAATGCAGTAAGTAATCAGTACCCGGATATTGGTATTTATCATGTATATGGGGTCGGGGATATGATTTTTCCAGATATCTCTGTGTGCATGTGCCATATACATAATTAATGTTTGTTGTATGCATTCGCCGATTTTATGATTCATTGTGTTTTTCAAGCACCAAGCTGAGGATATGTTACTGATAGGGGTCTGCTACACCACACATGATGATGCATTCAGAGGCAGAAATGAGTCTCAGAATGCATCTTAATATTTGATTTGTTTGCTAGTTCATTATATATTCACCATGTTGAATGTTGAAGAGTGAATCATCAACATTTTCAATATAAATATAAGATTATTGTCACAAACAAAGGATGAGGCAGGAGAAACCAGGCGCAGGAGTAGGTAGTATAAATGTATTTAAACACACAAACAACACTCACCAGTACAGCAACAATAACCAACAAAGACAAGGGGGGGTGAGAAGGTCAAACTGAAGGGGGCAGAGCCGCCAGAATACAAGACCTCAACCTCAACATTATTATTATTATTATTATTATTACATTATAATTTTATGATTGCATGGCAGCAATCACCATCGGAGTATGAATGGGTGAGGCAAAATGCTGTATAGCGCTTTGGATAAAAGCGCTATATAAATGCAGTCCATTTACCTGCCATTTAGCTGGCACATAAGCCATGCTATCAGTTACAAATCTAAAGGAACACTTGTTATAATAGAGGACAGCCTAACAGCAAAACATCTTTTCACAATCAAAAGGAACACCTACTATAATCACTAGGAGAATGTTGTGGACATTTGAAAGGGAGTGGACCTCATTCATGAAACACACGTATGACAGAAACCTGTGCGTACACTTATTATTTCCACTCAAACATCGGCACTAATTTGGACGTGAGCGGTGGTGGTGGTAAACGATAAAAATCTGACGTCAATTTTCAACTCGTGCACACTAGTTTTAAGGTCAGCTTACTTGCGGTGCAGCATAGTAGATCTGGCAGAGGATTATCTTTGAGTTGTTTTTAGACCAGGCTTTATTCTAACATATTCATGTAAATGTAGGCAAAATATTCTCTTTTGTAAAGCCAGTCTAGTATCAGTGGAAGGAAAGGTATCGTATGTACAACTGTGCATGCCAGACATCATTTTGGTCTGCGGGATTCTGCCCAATGTGAAGAAGACATAAGGAAATGTGTGGTGCAGGTTAATGTGGTGTTATTTTATCATTCGTTGCAGACAGAATCTAGACTATATGCCCAGAGAGACCTAGTCAACGTGGGGCTCCGCTCCAAGGAGTAACAACCTCATTCATTGCGTCTAAAATGCCAATATTTAATAATTATTTTGGCAGGTAGATATCCAATAGCCTACGGGATGTAGACAATGAATGTACATTAATCATTGTATTTATGCAATACAATTTCCAGGTTCTCTTTATTTTTTAAAGACGTCATTAAAATAGACAAATAAATGAACTCCCCTACCATCTAATATGCTATTTAAATAGGCTATATATAAGATAGGATATTATTTTTAGGCTACCGTTAACCAGCTAGGACACAGATGGTGCGTGCATCTTTGTTTCTCCTCTGCCCTCTTCTTCGAGCTGGTCAGCAAAGTGACTCTCTTGAACGTATTATAAATCACCCTATCGTAATCTCTAGGGGCAAGGCCTCTGAATCCATTTTTTGTGCTGAGATCTGCATTGGTTTCTACGTTAGATTGATAAATGAGGGCCATTGTGTCTGGCCTAGTGTTGGGAGGGGGGGGTAATTTGGCCAGGCAATGCCCACCCCTCCAACTCACATGTATGCCTCTCAGGTGTTGCCAGATTAATTATATTATTTTAGTACAATTATTTTATACGAAACATATCATCAGTCTATAATTAGTTTGTAAGTAATTATGATCAAACGTGCATGCTATTTGGTAATGGCAGTTTATTGGCAGACACTGGCTGAATTCAATACCTCCTATATGTCCCCATACTGGAAACTTGATACTCTCTGTACTACTGGCATGCAAATATGTATGCCATGTATGCATGTCAGCATGCATTTATGTATAAATGCATATAAATTAAATGCTATATAGTTCCATATGTACCACTGCCACCAACTGTTAACTGCCCAAAATGTTTGTTACAGTGTTTCATTTTTTCTGTTTATACTGACCCACCCCAAACATGCTCTGATGCCACAGCTGGTTTGTGTGTGTGTGTGTGTGTGTGTGTGTGTGTGTGTGTGTGCATGTGCGCATATTTGTGTGAGTGCAAGCTTGTGTTATTACATAAGAGCTTACTAAAACGACTGTACATGCTTTGGCCTCAGCAAATCGACTGATCAGTGACTGTGTCCAATAACCGCTCTCTTCATTTTCAATGCAGAGAACATTGAGAGCAGACCGCCTTCCCTGTGACATGGACAATTTGATGTCAATCAACTTGAGGGATGAAAAACCCCTCACCTGAAGCCAAAGGGATAGCTTCTACTTTGAATGTTGTTGTTGTTGTTGTTGCCAGCCTTATGCTATTAGCTTATAGGATGTCAACAATGTGGGTCTATTTTTTTACCATTGCTTCTCACATCCAATATGCTATACTAGACTGAACAATAGATTACCTGGCCTATACTGTATGTTTTATATCTGCCCAAAGCGGAATCTCAAATTCCAAATAATTTCATCATCAATGGATTTTTTATAAGGTTGAAGTGGGAGATCGTAGATTCCCTCGTTCCCCATAGTTTCCAGATATTGTGATACATGGAGTTACGAGTTAACACCACACCGTATGTGTGTGTGTGTGTGTGTGTGTGTGTGTGTGTGTGTGTGTGCGCGCGCGCGAGTGATAAGCGTTGATCTTGCTTGATCTCGCGGGCTCGCCAGCTAATGCTGATCCGGACGTGCGGAGGGAGTCTATACGCAGTACCTTCACTGAAGATTAGAAGTGTCTAAACGAGGATTTGATTCTCCTTCTGTTCCTCCTTCGCCCATTAACTCGGTGCCACAGCTCAGATCCCACGCGAAACACCCCACACACACACACACACACACACACACACCCCCACCCTCTCCTCCGATATTACACGCGACCTCTCGGGAGGTTCTCTGTCTCCTCCTGCTCTGAGCCGGTTGTCTGTGTGATGTCAGAGGCCCAGGCATAGACTGAATTACATCCTATAGCGTTTGGGCTTTGTGGCTGAGCGTGCATGCATGCGTGCGGCTTCCTCGCTGCAGGATAAAAGGCAGCGCTAGAGGCCACAGCCACTCTCGCATACGAATAGACTCACTCGCCAGTCACACACTTACAATGTGGAATGCGTTATTGTCCCGCTCCAGCAGTACGGGTGGGCATGTGTGGGTGATCAGGCCCTTCTAAGCATTCCTCCACGTGCGGTGAGATAAATAAACACACACACACACACACACACACACACACACACACACACACAGGCTCAGTGATAGATTAGCACTGTCTCACCCAGACACCGTGGCGAGTATTCCCATTAAACCTGCGAGAACCCATTGCTGCCTTTGCCCCTGTCCCCAATAGCGTCCCAGGCCTGTGTGTGCGTGTGTCTATGTGGAGATCTAGAAAGGTCTCTCAGGACAGGCTCCATCAATCACCAGCTCAGAAGGAGACGAGGAGAAAGATGGAGGACTGAGAGAAGGATGGAGGTCACTAGAGGATGCAGACAGACGGAGAAGGATTGAGGCGGGCAGGGTACTTTATATCCTTTAGAGATTAGGCCGCAGAGCATGGCTCAGCAGCTACGGTTCCAAACAGCACGCGATGGTAAGAATGTGTGAATGGGGGCAAATTGAATTAATGCCACGCCACACCATAAAAGCCCTAACTATAATGCATTTTAAAATCCCGTAATGAGCAGAGAGCTCAAATCATTTCACACTCCACTGAGAGAGATGGGCCTCTAACACGACGGCACAGGCTTTTGTCGTAGAGTCTGACTTCTCGCTTCACCCCGGGTGTCGAAAACAGCACAAGCTTGCCCGTTACTTCCAGGGTATACGCACATACACACACACACACACACACACACACAGAGCTTAATCGGAGCTGGGGAGGATGTGTGACTGCTGATGTCTCGCTGGGGTCGGTTTACTAGTCTCAGGGAAGCAGAGTTCCAGAGGGCACATCTGCTACAAACACACTTCCCCATTATTCTCCATTAACAGCCTATTCTGTGTTGTGGACAGCAGGTAGAGTTGGACCCTACTGTATCTCCCCATGTACACGTGCAGGCACACACACACACACACACACACACACACAAACACAAACACATATACTGTAATAGCGAGGGTGTATTATTTTGCATACAGGCACATTGTCTCTCGTTCGCTCTAGCACTCTAGCACTGCTTCTGTCCCGTCATTATAGCCAGGCCATCGTAAAACTGAAATTGCCTCTCCGTCATCAAACCAGAAAGAGAAAGATAGCCCTCTGAAAAATGCTTATACCAACAGACAGCCACTGATGGAGACTAATGACCAAATGAAAGCCTTCCCTATGAACAGTAGCCGTGTAGCGCCTTCCTGCTTAGAGTCTCACAGTATAACATAAAGGGGATTAGCTGAAACTATACCATACTGTCTTGTACTAGTATACTATACTACTGTATGCTACACTATATACTATAATATAACAATACTATACATTTGAAAGTACACCGTTGTGCTTCCGGGCTTTTAGCATTCCCAGAGGAAATGTGAGTTTAATAGTTTTCATACAAATAACTTGCAATTCTCTAACCACAGCATAGTGGTTTGGAGGGGGGGCAAAGGTCTAGTGTGAACAGTTTATGCAGTTTATACGCGCACGCACACACGCACGCACACACAAAGTTGCAAGAATATACACATTAAATAGTTCTGCTTTCCACAAATTAACACTCATGCACGCACACATACACACACCACATGATCAAACATGTACTGTACACATGATTGAAGGGCGCGCATGAAAGCACAAACAACAGAGACAATTACATACAAGTTGGATGAATGTTTTTATTAACCAAAACACACACACACACACACACACACACACACACACACACATCCCATCCATATTACTCATGAGGCAGAGATAGTTAAGCCCAGCGCAGGGCAGTAAGAGGCCAAACAACATTGTATATCTGCATTTCCCAGATACTTTCGAGGAATACTACTTTAATATTTAGCATGTGTAAAGCCATTTTGATTGTTTTAATCCACTATGACACTGTTAAGAACTGCGTCAGTATGAATGTGTTCTGCAGCGGGCAGTTGGGTGGTTCAGTATCCTGTACATATACTGCAAATGGTTCAGTGTACTGTACAGATACTGCAAATGGTTCAGTGCACTGTACAGATACTGCAAATGGTTCAGTGCACTGTACATATACTGCAAATGTTTTTTTTTCATGTGGAATTCATTCACTGAGTGTGTACGCAATGCAATTACACAGCCCCTGTCAAGAATGTGAAGGAAGTGTAATTTGCAACTAAATCTAATTATGTACAGCATAGGCCTAATATAAGCATGATTACTGTAGTTGCCGAAATACAAAAGATTCTCAAAAGAATATATCAGATTTTTTGACATCTGTTATTTTTCCAATTTCTAATTGCCCTTGATGTTGGCAACTGTTATTCCGTGAAGCTGATTTTCTTTTTCAGAGGTAAACCACCTTAGTAATAAGGAATAGAATTAAAGATTATTCACTTAGAAATTGTATCAAATGGCTGGCATTTGTCATGATACCGCTGTGATGTTATGAATGATTTGGGTACACAGTGGAATATTTAAGTGCTTTTGGTGTTGTTGAAGTGTGTCTCGTTTCCTGTGTGGAAATTATAGAGATTGACACCCAAATTATGTAAACTATTCTGAATTATACCCTTTTATACAGTACAGGAAAAATATTCATAACATACATACAGTATATCATTTTCATTTTAGTTACAGTATTGTATATAAACTGACAAAAGTGACTTAAGATCAGGCATTCTTATAGAAGGAAGAAGATGTGTCGTTCCATAATATTCTATACACACTATGAAGACAAAAGATTCTATTATATTAGAAGTAGGTCTAACAATGATTTCCAAAAAGAAACTGCATGGACCAGAGAGGCTCATGTAGAGTAAATATTTGGCCTGCAGACAGTAATAATAACAGGCCAAATACTAACAATAGGGCAGACAAAATGTCAGTAAAGGCAAAAATAGTATTCAAAGTTTCAACAGCACCACACTGCAAAGAAAACATTCAATAGCTACCCCACTGCCACTACCGAAATTTCCTGGCTATTAACCGCGGTTAATACATTGATTTTGCAAACTGTCGGCAGCTCTGTGGCTAATCCTTGGGTGCAGCCTATACACGGGGTTACATTTTTTTTCTCTCATTGGGCTATTTTAGCCTACTTTATTTATGACTTAAGACAACATGTGGCGAATATGATATGCATATAATTTGTGCATTGTCTTACATCGTTTTAAAAAGAATACCAACTTTAGGCTATGTCCAATAAACATGTCCGTCTATTTTGCGCATTCTCTGTCTGGTATGGTCTGGTAGGCTACAGTAAATGCTTGTGAAACATGATTTTAAAAATCCACCACGCTGCCACCTCAAAAGATAATATATTATATCTGATTGTATCTCGGAGACAGCCGGCCACGTGTTCTTCATGCGCACTCCAAATATTTTCCATGAGTTTCCATGATGGCCCACAATCAAATCTTACTAATATTACTACAACGCATACAGTAGGCTACTTACCACTCTGTTGACAAAAAGCTGTCCATATATAAGCAGATATAGAAAAACGATGAGTGTCTGGTCCAGGTCATGTACAACCGTTTACAGTCTTGCCGCGGCTTCGGATCGGTGAGAGTATAGGCTACAGTCTGTGCGGTAACAAGTAGGCTACAACATTAAATTAAATCCAATGAAAGCTTTCCAGGCAGTTATATTTAATTTTCTTTAGCATGATACTAAGTAGTGACCGCGCGGTGCACGTTGAGCGAAGATAAGTCCACAACACATCTCAGTGCTCTCTTGGGGATCCACATACATTCTGGAGCCGCGTACAAAGTCTGTAATACCCGGGAAATTACGGTAATGCCAATAACTGAATCCAGATATTGCACAGTGCAAACTTCCCATCATTCACGTTAAATTACACAGTAATCAAAAGGTAAATAGGAAATAAACTAAATAAATAACTCATCAATTCATTGCATGATCATTCGCCTGTGCTTCCATGTTTGGGTGAAACGTATGTCTGGCGAGCAACACCTGCTATCACGTCTTTTAAATAGCGTTCGCACTACACACTGTCCAATAGTACATTTGTTTTACATTTTTATTTCATTCACAGAGACAAAGACAATTACTTTATCTAATATAAATAGCTTATGAGCTTCTGAGTAATCTCTGTGAACATAATTAGCATGTTTATTTCTAGCATTAGCCTATAGTATTGCTTCAAATTCTAATCACTGCAAGTGAAAATGTTGGTTTGCTTGTCTGGAGACTGTAGAAAGAATATGAACTGTGTCATCTAGATAGCTATAGAAGAGAATGGTTTGTCTCAAGAGCCTAAAGCCTTCATTCTGTACTTTTCAACGCTATGATACAACACTTTGAACTGCCTTCAACAACAAAGAAGAGCTTTCAACAATAGCTTTCTCTATATCTCTGCTTAACTCTCCTGGGTAGCTTTTTTTTCTTATAATGCCAGGTTTGTTAAGTTCTAAATGTTTGCTATGAGGAGCAGTCGACAAAACAACCGGGTGTAAAACTTCTTTGCTCAGATGTGGTATAACAACACGTGACGATAAGTCACAGATCTTTTAACAGAGAAGGTGTGAGTGTTTCAACCTAAGTGATTCACATATGGGTACACACAGGAAATGAGTACAACATCAGTAATGTCAGATGTATGTGAGGATTCAAGGACTGTATGTGTGTGTGTGTGTGTGTGTGTGTGTGTGTGTGTGTGTGTGTGTGTGTGTTCTGTATTGTCTGTATGTCAGTCAGGCTGAACCAAATGGGTCTAGACTAAGCTGGAACCTCCTGTGCTGAGAAATTTATACAAGAAACGCCAAACCCTGCAGTTCATTGAATGGCCGCTTGAGGCTGGTTGCAAAATGGAGTCAATCCCCATAGACTGAATAGAATGTTAGATAGAATGTTAAAATGTATGACTTTACAACAAAAATAAACATGTTTACAGCCTGGTTCAAAAAAACGTTTTGGTCTCTATAGCTAGTCTCCCCATTCATGCAAACTATATGGGCTGTGAATTGTTTTTTTATAACTCACAGTTACAAATATATTAGCCATGCATTTTTTCCTGTTATAATGAATAAGGGGCATAGAGGGGCGTTACAGGCGGAGTGAGGTACTGCAATGATGGCGACGGCCAGATCCAGCACAAATACTCATTATTATTATTAATACTAATTCTTTGGAAAAGCTATGGATGACATCACGGAGGGTTTGTCCCTTTATATATACAGTCTATGGTCTACTCTAGACAGTGCCGTGCATGGATGTCTGGGTAAACGGACTCATCGGCTATCTGTATACAAAAAAAGTGCTTTTAAATTAGCGATATATATAACTACAATTTTTATGTGCACACATTGTTTTCTGTGAACAATATTGGTGTAACTAAGATATTTGCTGGAAAAAAAAATTTTGTATTTGCCTAGACCACTCATTTGTGAGCTTAATAGGACATCCATTGCCGTCTGTAGTGGGCTTCACCCTGTCGAACATGCACAGTCAGCGCGCATACAGAACATTTTAGAGGTGTGTGCGGACTGTATACGTGACGATATTTACGTCACACAGTATGTCGGGCCTTCAGGGTGTCTTGCTGACAGACTAAAAGCCACTGCTAAACTCCCACATCTCATGTGGCTCAGTTGATATGTATTCTTGCTGATGCAACTTGTATTCATTTACCTCCGTACTAATATACTGACTTCATTTCTGGCCTCGTCAGCTCAGGCCAGGTCCAGCAGGAGGTCCATAAAGCATAGCCCTCTGATAGTAATTCTTCCTTCTGTCTTAATCGCACCATTCCCCTCTTCCTATTTGCATGCGCTGTGCGGTCTTTTCCCGCTTGTTTATTGGAGGGATGGTCTTTGGAATCCTCCATTTAGAATCCATTGATGTGTTTGTCGTTCCCTCGTTGTTCACTCTCACTGATGGCGAACCTGGTGTACGGTGTACTGGTTTTTATTTATACCCGTAGCTGCTAATCTCACCCACCCCACACACATGCACACGCACGCACGCACGCACGCACGCACGCACGCATGCACGCACACACACACTGATTGCAGTAGTACTGCGGAGCTGCTGTGTGTCTATGTACAGAACCACTCCAGACAACTTTTTTATATACCAGCACGCCACTTAGCAGCTTTATATAGCAGCTACCCAAGGAGAGGATTAACTGCAGGGTACATCCACAGAAGAGTGTGTAGCAACACACACACACCTAACGTGCACAAGCATGCTTAAACACACACGTGGTATACACGTCGAGACTCTTATTGTGCTAATAGAGTTTCGGTTGGCCTCACACCATGGACTCTGTGATCCAGCACATTATTATACATTATTATATTAGTCATCTAGCAGATGCTCTTCTTCTTAAGGGGCTGTAGTTCGCAGCAGGCTTTGTGTTGAGTCGGGCAGCAGAACACATACTGTATGTTACTCACTCAGGACTGCCAGCTGCCTCTCGCGCTCTCTCTCTCTCTCTCTCTCTCTCTCTCTCTCTCTCTCTCTCTCTCTCTCTCTCTCTCTCTCTATGTCTCTCTCGTCTCGTACAGGTGATGCGTCAAGGGGTATGGTTCTGCATTCGGTTGTTTTTATGTAAAAAGGAACACTCCTCGATTGTATGGAAGCTTCCTGAAGCACATATTTCATCCCTACTGCTGATTGCTTGCTGAAGGTTTGGAACATGATACTGTGTGCTAGGATGTGTAGGGGAAGGGTAGCTTTGTTTCTGTTGTTTCATTGTTTCTGTTAGAGTGGGGCGCCAGACACACCATATATAGGCCTACTCTGGTATGGGCGGGGAATCTGCTCTCTGGGTTTCAAACCTAAACTAAGTTTAGAACAGCATAGCTGGGCACAATATTGCGGCTTGCGGTTGAGAAACAACACCGTTTTTGTTTCAAACACGAGGATGCAAGCAACCACTCCCTCACCTGAAAACACAAGCATATGACCAACCCCTCCAAATCAGTGTGTGGTAAACATAGGATGATATGAAAAGTTCACATTGCGATTTTCCTGGCCAAAATAAGTACAATTGACAATGTTATAACATTAGTCTTTACAAAATTCTTACTAAGACACACTGGAATCAGGTTATCTTACATTTTGTTAATGACCATACAGTAATATTGCATCATACAGTGGGACACATATTGTATCCTTTTTTTGTTTTGGTTCGGATCTGATTGATTCTTTATGTGGGGGATACAATGGGAAACACGACCTTCAAAGTCATCAGATCGCTGTTCAGCACACACTACACGACTGTCTCTCTTGTGTCGGGGTGCCTTGAAGTCATCGTGTGATTCACACTACGTGACTGATCGACGACAGGGGGTCACACTACAAGGTGTTTCACGCAACAAATTCTAAACTGGGGTTTGGAGTTAGGTTGCCTCAAGACCTATGGAATAGATATATCACAAATAGGATGTAACATAGGCCTATCCCTCTGTAGTAGCGTTTGCGTCTCGTTAACATGGAGCCAGTACATTTCTCAACATATTCTTCCAATCACAACATTGTCAGGATTGTTTAGTCATTTAAATGCGAAACATTGAGTTGACAAGGGATAGCCATGTGTTTCTTCAAGCAGTTCAGATGATTACAAAGGTTACTCCTCCCCCTTGTATTCTTCTTCCCCTTGTCTTGCGCTCTCATTGGCTGTAGGTTGTTACCGCTGTCATTACCAGTCACAACACCGTTCACACTACAGGGTTTGGACTCCCCGACAGGTCCAGTTATTTAACCTGCTGAATATCAAGTCGGGCATTGCGACGCATTGCCAACATGTCGACGACACTCAGTAAAGTCAAAGCACGGCTGTCGCTCATGGGAGCGAGCTGTGATTCCCCTCCATGCTGGGGATTTTGTCTTCGAGCTCAAAAACCTGTCGGCGAGTGGAAAACTGGGCTAAAGTCATGTAGTGTGACCTTGGCATAAGAAGAGGCTATTATGATGATAATGGAAATTCACCACAATATGATTATCCCGATAAACTATAAAATTGTATATAGTTCCATCTCTAGTGTGTGACTGTGGCGCCCCAGAGCATCCAGTCAGACACAGCTCGCCCCCCTGCCCTCCCTGAAACTCCTACACTACACGCACAGTTTTAAGGCTGTTGTCAAACAAATCAGCTTGCAGTATAGAAAATGGGGATGGCTTTCATGTTTTGGGGGTGCTATATTTGTAGGGCTACACAGTGGGACAAAATGTCAGATTGTCACTTTAAACCGGTGTGATCAGATCCGAGATAAAGCACATGTGTGTGGGTTAACTCACACTCACACAGACACATACTTACATTAGCGCATTATTCTTCATTACAATTCTAGAGTTGATGGGTTCTAATTATCAGCCGTAGCTGTGATTAGTCTCTCTGTAACGAGCTAATTAGAGCAAGCCTTGTAAAATCATAGCCACCATTACCACAGAGACATAGTTGAGAACGACACCAACAAGCATCCCTCCTCTCCTTCTTGCAGAAATGCGATAGCTAGCTAAATGTTAAGTAGCACAGCTCTGATTTCCTTTGATTAAGTGCCTTTGAAAGCCTTCGAGTTTGGAATAGAACCTTCATAGATCTTCATTATTCATCACGAAAGGATTGTTCACTCCCACAGAGCAGCGAACTGGATGTGTACGCTATAAACTGCCACATACACTTTTTATAGATAGCATCTTAGCATTGATTAGTCTTTCTGCCCCCGTGATACGCTAGCCTTTACAAAACAGCTGCTATTGGATTCAAGTCAGAACTTTTTTCTCTATAGAGCCACTCTAAATCCTAAATAGAATGCTAGATTAATTTGGTTCTCTAGCTTCTCCTACCCTCTGTTATTATCCCTCTTTCTCAATCCTTTTAGAGGCTGTCACACATTTGGCTTTTGTGTTACAGTCATGAACACCCAGAGCTGGTCTACATTGTGTTTTTCAACCAAATGCAGGCCAACTACAGTACAGTAAGCCAGTTAAAAAGACATACGGTACCAATGCAATGTGTTTTCAGACACTAAATCCTATGTTCAGGTCCAGCCTAGATTTCCTCTAGTCGGCTATAGAATTTGCAACAGCATTTTTACTCCAGAATAATAGAAGCAAAACAGCAGTAGTCATAGATTACAACAAATGTTGTTGGTTTTAGGTTTAAATTCACCAATGTTATATCTTTGCTCTTATACAGTACACAAAGTAAAATGTTATATCTTAAACTTTCGTGAAATCCTCTACTCTATACCTTTTTTAACTCAACATTAAATCCTCACACTGGTTTGACAAAGAATCTGTCCACAAAACACGACCATGAAAATATCTTCCATTCACTATGTTTATCAAAAACATTCTTTACAGTCTACTGGAGGCAGGGCTGGACTGGGACAAAAAAGTGGCCCGGGCATTTTTAGCCGGACATCCGCCCACCACAATCGGTGGGAATCACCTACCAGTATGTGATCCTTGTGGTCCCCTTTAACATATATATACATCTTTAATGTGACCTATAATGTGAACAATTCAATTGAAAAACTTCTGAAATCTTTGAGGGGGAAAAATGAAAAATAAAAACCTTATGGAGTAAAAGTTATATGTATATGATTAGGAAATGCAATCAATGGATGCTTGCATGTTTGTTTGGGTTTACCCTACAGTTGCCCTATCCTAAGTTACCATGAAACCTGTCTGAAATAAAACAACTTGCCTGTTGTTTATAAATTATGTATAACAATAAGCCGACATACAGTTGTTTAGCACAGTAGTAGGCCTACATATGTTGTAGCCTTTAATAAACAGCCTTTGCATACATTTAAATCAAGGGAACCCTTGTTTCAGCCTAATAATTATAATATGATGATGAACTGATCACAGCAGCTTTGTCAGTGCGATGCTACTGACAAAATAATGTCGACATCATAACGGCAGTTAATGTTAGAAAAATCAGCCGAAGTTTCGACTGCATTAAGGAACTATAGCTTCAAAATAAAAAAGCCAAATATGCGCCGCTATTTGACTGAGTGACGTCATTCACTACGATATTCTTATAATCGAGTTGGCATGAATTTAATGAATCATTGTCATCTAGGCATTATACACATAGCCTACTACCTCCCTAGGTTGATAAAGCTCTATGCTTACATGTACCACACTTCAACTAGGCTAATCTACTCCTGCTCACCCCTCTTTGGCTCATAGCTTTGGCTTTCCCGCTTGTCCAGCCTGGCAGTGGCCATGGGTGGCAAACTTTCCTCTTTCAACTTCCACCTGTTGCAATATTGCTGCATATTCGGGTAGGCTACTGTAGATTAAGCTATGCCTACTGCAGCACCTGCTGCAAACATGTCTTGTATTTGCACATTTTGGCAGCATTCTTCTATTGATTTATGTTTTTTTGGCCCACAAATTCTCTGCACCGCTTGTTTACATTTTGACAGCGTCATCAGCACAGCACATTTTTGGAGTCTATTGAGAAACACGGGTCAGAGGGAGAGGGGTGGGGCCTAGTAAAAGACAGTGACCTGAATGGGCCAGCCTAGTGTCAGTAAAATATATGAACCAATAGGCCGCTGTCTGTGTATTTGGGTTGGTTGTTGGCCAAACATCTAAAACATTTTTATTTATATTATATTGACAAATGGAGCGCCAAATGGAGCGTCGGCCCACCGGGCATTTGTCTGCTATGCCAGATTACCAGTCCAGCCCTGACTGGAGGTAGGCCTATGTAATCGAGGCTGCAATTGTGGGTATACATTTGAAGACCCTAGATACTGATATAAACACAAGTTCTGTACTAAAGGGATTTTAGTGCATATGATTGACGAAAGCAAATTTGAGCTCTGCTATTGCAACATTATTATTTTAGGAGTGATTCAACCTGGAGCAGGACTCCTGGTGATCCAGTCTAAACATTGATATTAAACAGTAGGTTGATAATTTAATGCAGTAATCTGTGGGAATGCTGGCAATCAAAGTAAATGCCTGAATCTCTGCCAGTTTGTAGTTTTTACTATTGCCTGTACAGTGGATCTATACAATGTCTTTTTGGAAAGGATATTTGTCCTAGAACTCTTGCAGAATGTGACAGAGCACATCTGTGTAGACATCCCCTGGGTCAGGAAAGGATGTTGTGTTTTGTCCATCCATCCATCTTCATCTGCTTATCCGGAGTCGGGTCGCGGGGACAGCAGCTCCAGCAGGGGACCCCAAACCTCCCTTTCCCGAGCCACATTAGCAAGCTCTGACTGGGGTTTCCTGAGGCGTTCCCAGGCCAGTGTGGAGATATAATCTCTCCACCTAGTCCTGGGTCTTCCCCGAGGCCTCCTCCCAGCTGGATGTGCCTGGAACACCTCCCAAGGGAGGCGCCCTGGGGGCATCCTTACCAGATAGTAGATCGAGAGCTTTGCCTTCCGGCTCAGCTCTCTTTTCGTCACCATGGTGCGATAAAGTGGCTGCTGCTTCGATTCTCCGGCCACTCCGGAGACTCCGATTGCAATACCGCTCCATAGTCCTCTCACTCGCGAACGAGACCCCGCGGTACTTAAACTCCTTCACTTGGGGTAAGGACTCATTCCCTACCTGGAGTAGGCAAGTGTGTTTTTAAGTTTTGTACAATTCTGTTTTTGTCTGGGGTTGTAAAACACATATACAGCCTCAAGTCAAACACAGGAAACCAGTTGCATAATGTGATTTGAAACTCATAGTTCCTTTTGGCCCTTAGGGAAGTAACCTGTGTGCGTTCATGTGTCTGTTTCTTGGTGTGTATCTTTTGGTGTGACGTCAAGTGTGCGAGCATATGGGTGGGTGTGACATCATGACAGCTTGCCTGTATTTGTCAAATGGTTGTGTTTGTGTGCATGTGACTGCTGGTCTTCTCTGAGGTGAGGCAGATGGCATTGGAGAATATCATCCTCTCTTCTCTTCCCCCTCCCCCCTCCCATTCTATTCATTCCTCCATCCAGCATTGACCAGGGTAAGACAACCAACCGCTGCGTGAGCGGTGGCACAGAATACCTCATTGGGACTTGTTCCACTTTGCAGGTGGATATTCAGAAAGAACAGGGTCGTACATTCAAAATGTAGACAGCATTCACATGATGTGCCATGACTGCTTGCCCCTTAGTTGGTCAATTGGCAGTTTGCTGGATTCTGTCAGTTTACTTCAAAACGTGTTCTGATGCAGTGGATGAGGGCACATTAAGACTTTTTCTTTTTTTTAGAACTTTAGCACCTGTTCTCCTCAAGCTCTTACTGGCTGTACTTGCTTAGGGAAAGAGAGTTGGTAATTGGATTCCAGGAATCTGTTTATTCACCTTGGTGAGGCTGTGAGCAAAACGCCTGCAGACATAAGGCATAATCTCAGGCGCCCCTACGGGGATTTGAATGTCTCCGGGCATATGAGACCCCATATATGGGAGGCTGTCGCCCATGGGAGGGTGGCTTGTCTGTGTGCCTGGATACGAGTCACATCACCTTAGACCGCTGTCACTAAGCAGCCAGACACCATGCCTGATATCCACTCTCAGAGATCCCTTTAGGCCGGAAGCAATTTAACAGAAAATACATGTGCAGGCAAAGTGGAAGGTTCACTGCGTTTGGATGGCATGGCAATTTACATCGACTAATCCTGAGTAGGCAAAAATAAGATGGGTTATTTATTTGCATCTGTTGGTTATATGTTAATTAATGATATAACTGGGTCAGAGGCAAAATACGGCCAATCCAATTTTATCAAGACATTTATTTTATATTGATTCTTTTTTATTTTCATATTTTATAAATTTTAGTATAATTTTTTAAAAATTACATCCAGAATGTGCACTATACATCCAACTCTAATTTCTAAACTCTATATATTGTATAGTTCCATGAAGTGGCCCTAAAACTCCTGTTTCAAGTGATTTAGCTATGCAAAATATCTCATCAAAATTTACATTTTGACTGCAATCACCATGACTGAAATCCCTCATTTAAGGGGGACTGCATTTAGTGGAAGTCGTGATAACACATTGTTTAGGCGTGAAGCTCAGAAATGCGAGTGGATGAATATGTTCATGCACACTTGATGGTGTTGTTTTCATGGATCTACAATTTCTTTGCTCGGCTCTGCCCCCTGTGGACACTCACTTGTCCGTTGACCCAAGTGAACCAGGGGTCATTTTTGTTTTTGAGACACAGAATACATGTAAGACCTCTCTCTGTATGCAACTATACAGCTCCACCACTCTGGTGATTGATTTCTCCAGTACAATCTGACAGTCTGCTCGTCTGTCTGTGTGTCTTTATATGGCTTGTCTGCCTGCTCAGCTCACACTTACATGACAGCTGTCACTTCCCGTAACCAGCACTCTGTGGCGCTCTGCCCCTCCCCCAGGCCCTGACTGGTACCTCAACAAGGTGAAGCTGGCCATCTCTGATGTCAACGACAACGTGCCTGAGTGGAGCATGGAGCCCTACCCTTACCTGGCTGTGGTCTCCCCCAAGGCTGCTCCAGGCACCTTGGTCTACCAGCTGCAGGCAGGGGACGGGGACCAGGGTCTGGGCGGGGAGGTGGACTACTTCCTGGCTGACGGTGCGTAGTCTAGGGCAGAGCCATGTAGAAGAGAGAGTTGGCGCTAATGGAAGTTTGACATTTTCAGCGGTCACATGGTTCATGGAGACGCAAAACAGGACCAGGAAGTGCTTGGTGGGCAATTTGAGTCAATAAATACAGACAACTGCAATTTTTCGTAATGAGAAGTAACTAAACGCATTTACATTTACATTTACAATATCACTTACAGGGTATTTTTAGCATTTGCGGCTACATTCGGGAACTGTTTTGAGGTTCCACGAGCCACCATGTGAAAAAACGGTCCATTGGAGTTGTAGTGACTCTCTTCTGGCTCTGGTCCTGAGTTTACACTGCATGTCCCTATTGTACACACGGGCACACACGCACACACACACAAACACACCCACAGAGAACACAACAACACACATTCACATTTACAGATACTATATAAACGCCAGACTACAATTGTTCACTGGTGTGCTAGAACACACACACACACACACACACACACACACACAGAACACAACAACACACATTTACCAATATAAACGCCAGAATATGGATGTTCACTGGTATGCTAGAACATACACACACACATTCACATTTGCCGATATAAACTGCAGAATATGGACGTTCACTGGTATGCTAGAACACACACAGACACAGACAGAGGTCAATCCCATAATACTAGACCTCTTGCTTTTTTGGTGAAATACGGGGTGTGCTATATTAGACATTGGGGTTTGTCCTAATGTTGGTGACAGAGTTCAGATTCCCTCTGAGACCATTCTTGTGACCCACTTTAGCCCCTCTACTACCTCCCTCCAGTTTACTGATATAGTCCAACCCCTTATCTTTCCTGTTCATTATTAGCGCACACATCTGTTGAACGTTCCAAGGATGACAAAACTATCAGAATAGAGAAATAAACCAACTTCCAAATATTTGTTTGTTTATTTAATAAATAAATATACAGTATATCCCGGGGTTTAATGTTTAAAGAAGATAACACACAAGTGGCCTTTACACAGTAAGTGAGGTCTGTTTACACATCATGACCTAGTTCTTTCAGTATGTACATACAGTAGTACATACTGAGCCTTGTGTTGGTTGGAACACACACAAATATTTTCACCTATAACCTTTGGCGAGCCCATAATCTGAGATTTTGACAGATAATACTACTGTAATTATTTTTGCGCGATATATGGGCCGATAATAAGGATAATAACCAATGTTTTCATGTTTTTTCACAGTGTGACCAAAGTTGGATTATCAAAGGAGGTTTTGGAAAAAACAACAAAAAATAGGCCAAGATTTTCATATCAATGCTTCCCTAGTAATTATGCACCAGTGCACCACCAGCGCCTGAGGTCTAAGTTGTGTTTCTCCACGTTTGTGCATAAATACAGAACTGGATGGAGACTTTAAAGTTTTGCTCTCTTTAGTTAGTTACCTGGTAGTTCTAGTTCAAATGTCAAACATCGACATTATGTAACATTTAAATACACGTATATGTTACATTGTAACAACATTGTTACATGTTGATGAGAACATGATGGAATGTTTTGCTATGGAGTGGCAATGTTATATCGTCAACATCTGTAGAACAAATTTATTACTTTGCTTTTAAGATGTGTGACATTGTAGAATGTGACTGCATGCTATCTTGAATATACGGTACTGTATAGCCAGTCTAGATAGGACTGCATGCTATCTTGAATATGCAGTACTGCATAGCCAGTCTAGATAGGACTGCATGCTACTGATACAGTACTGTATAGCCAGTCTAGATAGGACTGCATGCTACTGTATCTTGAATATACAGTACTGTACTGTATAGCCAGTCTAGATAGGACTGCATGCTATCTTGAATATACAGTACTGTACTGTATAGCCAGTCTAGATAGGACTGCATGCTATCTTGAATATGCAGTACTGTACAGCCAGTCTAGATAGGACTGTGTGAGAGATTTCAAGTAGGTCACACGGGTCATTTCATTATTACTTTATTAGGCTACTCTATGCAAGGCTCGACTCTCACACTGCTCTAGTGGTTAGCAATGTCACCTCACTACTTTGGATGACCTAGTTGCACATATTGTGAATAGTCTCTTTTTATAACATAGGAAAAAGGAATAGCTAGCCCCTGGGTTTGTATAATGGTTTGGCTCTTTCCCAACATTGGTTCTGCTGTTTTATACTGTTTAGTTAGGTGTTCAAATGCATTGTTAGGTGTCATTTAGTAACTATGGTGAGTGTTAGGGCTAGCTTAATTTTTATCCGCTGTCTAGTGAGTTACAGATACAAATGTCACCTTTTAGGCAGCTGTTTTGAAGTGGGCACACTGAGTCTGGTTCTGTCTGTGTTCCTCAGTAAAAAGCTGCATGTCCATGTTAGTTAAAACATGTATTGATTAACAAGCATGTCTGGTCGTGAATGGGAAAGGTTGCAGGCCGACTTGTCAATCCAAAACACATTATTTCTTTGTAGCAACATGTTTGTTTAAGAGTAGGTGATTTATCTGATACAGATACAGTATATAGTGTCTGCATAAAGTATATAGGCCTATAGAGTATACTGAAATACTTTCATTCTTCCTTTGTTTTGTTGTGTTTAGTACAGTACAGCTGTATAGTAAGTAGTAGTCCTATTGGTTTAAACCGTCTGTCAATCTTTAGGAGGGGACGGCTGCTTTGATGTGGACAAGAAAACAGGCCAGGTGGTGACAACAGGCCAGGTGCTTGAGAGGGACAGGGAATACCTTTTAAGTATGGTAGCCCTCGATGGCCTGGGCAGCCGCAGTGCCCCCGCCATGCTGTCTGTGGTGGCAGGTGCCAGAGCGCCCCAGTATATCAACGCTACCTACGCTATCGCCATACCAGAGAACACACCGGAAGGACAGCCGTAAGTACTGTATTGGACATGCTGACGTTGCCCCGTACAGTGTGTGGGGAACATACTTAGTGTACATACTATACATACTGTATATATGTGTATAGTATTTACAGTGTGGGGAACATACTGGCCCTCATGCACACATCCACAGTTCTAACAATGCACAGGCAGCTTGTATATTATCATATATGTCTCCCCAACCACCATGCTTGCTTTCTGAAGAGAAGAAATACGAATAATAAATAAATAAATAATATATACAGTGTGTGTATATATATATATACAGTGTGTGTATACACTGGAGAAGAAATGGTGGCCTTTTTTTTGTCTCCCAAGGACTGAGACTACAAGGCTAATTGTCATTGAATGCTGATTACTA
>JAODUE010032666.1:0-18595 GCA_027564755.1 Amblyopsis hoosieri
TTACTGTCCCTAATAAGCTAGCTTGCCAGTTTGAAACTGCCAATGACATAAACGGTTGCTACTGTACTGTGATTGTACTGATGCTCTATTGAATACCATATGCCAACTAGTTTACTTAACGTAGTACGGTACTGTACCTTCATCTGGACATGTCCGTCTACGTCTCTTCTTAGCAACTGGACGATCATATCCAAGCCAAAGCTCAGGATATGGATTTTCTGTTGTAGGCTCTCTGTCCACGAAGTGGTATGAACATACGTGAACATTACGCGGCGGTTATTTTAAATTAAGGGCTACTAGCCATTGCCTTTTGCCCTCCTCCTCCTTTGGCATCTTGTGTAATTTAAAAGGCTTCGGACACTGACATTCCGCTCTTTTTTCTGGCTTATGATCGTAGCATTCAATCTCCAACATATTTTTCAGCTTTCGATAACTGTTACTGCATCCCCTAACTGCGCAAGTTGTACCAGATCCTCTGCTCGACATGGTGTGTCTACGTGACGACTACAACTATGGAGCTCAAATCGGAAGTGCAGTGCATTTCACCGGAAGTCATTGTCGTTATGGCAGCACCCATATAGAACTCAGGAAAATCGTGGATAGCTAGTGGGGCATGGTCATCAGTAGGCCTGTCACGATAATTACTATATCGACTTATCATGCGATATATGGACTTAACATCAATCATTTTTCAGACCGCGATAATAGTGTATTTACACGCGTGTTGCTGACATAAGACAGTAAAGCCATGATGTGCTGCTCTTGAGCTCGTCTGACTGATGACATGCAGCGCTACACACACACACACACACACACACACACACACACACACACACACATACACACACAGAGAGAGCAGATAGGTGTTTTTCCCGATGACTACATAATTCCAGCCAACTACGTTCAGAAGAATAAATGCGAAAATACGGCATTTGTTTTATTCGCTTCTAAGTTTGTTTAATAGCCCACTTAGCCAAGCAATGAACCTGGTTTAACCAATCACAACAAATAATTAATGTTGCATGACAATGGCGGAAACAAGATGCGTTCAGAATTGTCTAACAGTTTTCTGTTTGTTTTGAGTTCGCTGTGAACATAAGCATACAGTTTGAGGATGTACTTCTCAGCGAACACACATTTACGCTGGAGGAAGGGTGAAGTGTGACTAATATTTTTGGAATGTTTACAGAAAACATTCAAAATTGTAGTTCAAAGCAATGTGTACACCAATTCTGACCGCACCTCTATATCATTCTGCTACTGTTCCGGTTGAAGTTTCTATCGCTCTACATAAGAAAACATCGAAATGTATCACTGTCTTCACCTTACTAAATTAAAATATCTTGCTTAGTAAAATAAATTACATTAGGCCTGTTTAACAATTAACCTTAATAACTTGTCTTTAGCCACAGATTAAATAAACAGTTACATTATTCATAGACTAGCAATTTGGTTTGCCACCTGTGTTTCACAAAAAACCTGGACACCTGACCGACCGACAGTTTTCCCCGCACCACAACCAAAAACAATTAGGGCCTACTATACCATTGTAGCCTAGGATTGTGCATTCTATTTTGTGTACTTTACATATTTTTGATGATATTCTTTTTTTATATCATTCAAACAAATATGTACTTACCTGATTGCTTCTAGATTCTTCTAGATAGTCTATTTTTAAGCCTACTTCCTTTCGGCTAAACAAGGTGATAAGGCTACATTAGATTTGCACCATACCAGACTCATCTGACAACACCATTCAGTTTAATTAATATGCTAATAAGATTTATAATATATGAAGATATATTGAAACATTATGCCTTATCTTCCATTTATATTTGGGATTTCTCTTTGCTGCAGCTATCCCTGTCTATTGAAACTGACCATATGACTGAAAGTTCACTCTGCATAGGCATTGCTTACAGGTATGGAAAACAACAAATCCACACAGCTATCGTTTCCACTAAAAAAACGCTAGGATTTCCCTATTGGATAATCTTCTTGTTCGGGCAGTCTTATAAATAGCTTCTATCGGCAGATTGTTTCCTATAGCCTAATCCATGTTGCTGTTAGAAACTGTCTGGAAAGAAATATTTTGGTGTTTAGTAATTTCAAAACGTACACGCTCATGTGTTCTATATCGAAGCTGGCACTACGGCATAGCCTCGACACAGAAACCTAAATCGACATTCACAGTGAGACTGTAGATAACACATTAAAGAGAAACTATTTATCTAGCATAGGATATATTTTCTATTTAGCAGATTGAAAAGCAGAATTTTAAGTGTCCAGGGAGAGAAAATAAATGATCTGACTGGGACTGACTATTATAAACAAGGACTACCGGGAGAACCGGGACAGGTGACAACCCTATAGCAATCTACCACCTGACGCTCCTTTGCTAGCTAGCTATCGGGGCAAGCATTATTGGCTATTTACTACAAGCTTTATCTGCAAGCAAAAATATCATTACTGCCTCTTGCAGCCTGCTCCCCTCCCCCACACACACACAGCTACAGACAGAGAGAGAGAGAGAGAGAGAGAGAGAGAGAGAGAGAGAGAGAGAGAGAGAGAGAAACTCCGGTCGATCGCCGACACTGTTAAACTATAATTACTATGAGCAGTATGCAAAATAATATATTTCTCACCTTTTTCCTGGTCTGAATAAGACGCTAACTTTGTCGCTAGTCACCTTTTACAAATAAAAGCATTAAAAAGAGGTTCTGAAAAGTTGATAACTCTAGCGAGTCATGTACTCGGAGTCCATAGACAACCATTTTACAGAGTAAGGGGGATTCAAAGATATTGAAACTGGTCTGGTAAATATAAAACATTTAAATATATTACTATTCGATAAAATGTTATATACTGTACAAAAAACACTTGAGATATCTGGGGTGGCAGGTCATGCAGGTGGGGTCATATTTTTTGGATGGCAGCTGCCACCCTTTGCCACCCCGGTGGTTTCGCCAATGGCACGCTGTTTACCCACATACTGTAATGATCTCCCAAACATATGAACTGCGTCACTTTCATTCTAAAATACCCTGAAGTTTCTGCTCCTTATCAGAATGTTAATCACAGCCAGCCTATACCGTGACAGTTGTGTCATGCATGCTATAAGACAAATGTGTTGGATGCTTGTTTTGATGGCACAATGTTTTGTAGCGACAGTAGTAGGTTACTACTAAATATTAAAAGGTTCCGTGTTTCAGTTTAACTACCTCTCTCCCTGGTTCCCTGGTCGACTCCTTTACACTGGATTCTTTAGTCAGCCATTCCATTCTTGTATTTTCTTGTCTGACCTTAAAATGACAACAATATCGTTTATCGGGATTAATTATGGGACAATATATCGACCAACAAAAAACTGTTATTGTGACAGGCTTAGCCATTAGCCAATCCTCCATGGTCAAGAGGGTACTATAACATAATTGATGACACACCTTAAAGCAGGTAGCCCTGTTGTCATGGAAATGCAAACCTCAACCGTGATGGGTTGAGCATAGCGCATTTAATGGAAAAGAGCCACTATTGTACTTTAAAGTAGGTACTTCTTTTTTCCTCCAAAAAGAATGACCTACGCGGTTGATTCCTGCAGTCGATAACAGAGTAAAGATGCCCCCCCCAAATCGGCCCACACGTTCCTGCAGTTGACAAGTGCCAATGGTTCAGCCTCTTTTTTTAGTAAAAAAATAAAATCAAAAATCTATTCAAATGTATTTAATCAAAACCACATAAAGGTGTTACTTGCAAATATGCTACAGAGTTAATGTTGCCTGAAAAACCATGGAATGTTTACTGTTTTAAGGTTTATTGAAATAGAGAAATAGATATGTATAATCTCCCAGTTGTTAAGAATAACATAACTATGATATACTGTATATATTGTTATAATCACCAGTTGCACCTGCATATGTTCACATTTGTCAGTTGCACAACATAAATGGTGAGCTAGGGAGGAAATGTTTAGGTTCTGGGCTCTAATGCTATAACCTGTAGAGGAGTGTGCCTTGATAATGTACAGTAAAACATGGTCATTTCCAGGGCTTTACCAGATCCTTGGGCATCATAACACATGAAAAATGTCGGAAATGGTGAAATCTTCCAGTCTTTTTAACAGCAGAAAGTAATTTGTCCCAGAGGTATTGCTCTGAGCCACTGGATAGCAGTGTGTCTTTGATGACAGCCTGTTTTTCTCTAGCATTGAAGGCAAGGCAAGGCAGCTTTAGCATTTTTCATACTCAATGGCAAATCAACGTGCATTACAAATAAGATGAAGCAAAGAACATATACGAAGACAATTGCTTAAGGTGAATCTTTATTACTTCCTGCCACTAGATGTCACACAAAGAGGCACCAACATCTCAGACCAAAACAAATGCTTTGTGGGCCACACACACATGCACTAACATGCATGCGCGGCTGACAAACAACAGAGCTTGAAATACAATGCACACAGAGGGAGCGTGATGTCATTTTCTGAAGGCCTTTGAGTTAAGTTCACTTACATATCACTTACTTAGAGTATAACACTTATTCCTATAAGTGTTATAGGCCCCTCTGACATGTGGCCCCTCTGACATGATCAGTGACATGATCAGTGACTAAAAGCTTCTTCACACTGGTCATTGCTAGCAGACCACTTCCTTGTGACCTTTTCATTAAACAAGAGGATTGTCCACACTGTAGGTACACTAAATTCGAAATATATTCAAACTCATTTTAACATTTAATAAAGACTCACTGCCGCTTGTTTGTGACTTGTTTCACCTCATATTTATTATAAATGATTAGCATGACTGTGCTAGTACATATGTTTACAACTCAGTATACACCAACAGGACGCAGAGGCCTAAAAATACATCTCTGTCTCTGAGTGGAATTACCTACGTAATGTTATCTCTAAAGTATATTAATAATACATTCAGAGGTAAAATTGCATGTGTGCCTAGGATAAACAGAAAGAGACCAATGTACAGTAGCTTCAAGTTAAGGTTGTTTATTGAATTGCTATTGCATATAATTAATGTTAATTATTTATTCATGTTTTATGAGGAGAATGCATAAATGTAAATTGACTCAAATTAAAAATATAATGAAAGAAGTCACACAACGTACAATGACAATATTTGTGTTCATTTGATAGTAGAGACACACCTGTAAATAAGTATGTACCTGCAGTATTACTAGTGTTTATGAATCAAATTCTCACACATAATCATTTGATTTGCAAATATTATAAATACATTGAATACATATTCTGGAGTAATATTGTAAATGACACACATTACAGAGGGAAATATTTCTAAGTATACGTGCAGATCAGTTACCTGAGCAGTCTCTTATAGTCAGGACACAAAGGGCACAGACGTGTTATGGTGTTTCACTAGTTAAGTGCACAGTTTCAAGTGTGATTAATAGTTGATGTTTAGGGATTGCTATAGCTCACTTTGTTGTCTAAGGCGCTCATATTACAGTGCCCAGGACATCTAGTGATACATGATAGACTTTGTGTCTACCTGAGCTTTTTGTTAGAAAATAAAAGTGGAGCAGTTTAGACCATAGCATTTAAATGTACATACAGTATATGGTAAAGGTAATTTATGCAACAACAAAAAAAGCAACATTGTTTTATATCTCCTGGCCAAATATCCATCCATCCATCTCCTGACCAAATACTTATTTGTGAATGTGAAATGCCATAAGTGGGAGGAGAGCAGCTGATCACATGAAATAAGATGAGTTTTCTGCATTCTTATTATGACATTATTGAAATTACTTGGATAAGAGCTCACCTATCTTCCATTCACTTGGATTGATTTGTACCTTAATACTGTCCTACAGAAAGAAGCCCAAATGGCAGAATCATACATGTTATAGGCACTTAAAAGAGATAAAAGAAGCTTTGGTTTTCTGGTTATTGTATTCCTGCCACAACTGGTGTTCTGCCAGTACATTTCCACTAGTGCAATACACTATTTAAAGAAAAACATAGTTGGCTGTCCGATATGATTCATATTTCATTCCAGTCCTTGTTTACAGAATACGTTTTACATTAATTTGCAAAACTGTCCACATGTTGGTTATGTTGGTCAACGTTTATTATTTATTATTATAATAATAATTATTATTATTTAAGCAACTGTTCTCTGAGAAAAGTAGGGTACTATGTGAGAGTTCAAAGAAAATGCTTCTATATTTTTACATGTCAAAATAATGGAAAAATGCTCCAATGAGCCAAAGGAGTCTCCATAACCTTCTCAATGTAACCCTGCTTAAAGGTTTGTATATGCACCAGTATATGCTAATACATGTCACGCTAAACCCTTGTAATCTCCATGCATGAATTTATGAACAGAAGACTTGGATTTTCCCTATAAATGCTAATGTTTTAAAAACATATTCCTTTGAATGCAATTTTAAATTATCTGATTAGGTTATACAGGAAACCACATTACTGTAGCCGTACAACTGTACCAGTCATGATGCAAGGCTGCAGTCACAAGACATCTTCCCTTGAAATAAATACACAGAGATACCAGTAGTGGCTGTACACCTGATGTTGGAGTCAGTGAACTGTGAAATCACTTAGTTATCATGGAACAGATTTGCATCCTCAGGTGAAAGCTCAATGGGGCAAGTAAGGAACTTGTAAGTCCTTCATTTAGCGCATTAGAACAGTCTCATCTTGTTATTGGAGCACACAATTAATAGAAATGTCATTACTAAATGGCATTATGTAAAATATCGTAAACATGGATGTATAATTGGAGACAACATAGCTCATTGCATTGTTTCTACTGTAGAAAGACTCACTTTTAAAAAGTATTCCACTTGATCTAGAGTCTTAATTTAATTATATATCTCTTTATGAGCATACATTTTTCATTAATGGCATATTTCACATTTTGCTGAGTTATTGCAAACTCAGAAGGATATTATAATAAATCTCTCTCTCTCAAGCAGAAGGAGAGCACACCAGGAAGTGTAGACCTGGTCACTGTTCAAAGAGCATTAATGGTCAGCTAGAAAATGGGATTTCTTTAGAGTGAGCAACTAAATAAACATAAATGTATAGCTAAAAACAATATGTAATAGTAACATTATACAGAAATATATAAATCATTTACAGTATGTCGGTAAGATCTGCTTGTGACTGCAGATGGTTTTTTTTTATGACAAATTGTTTCCATTAGCTATGTTATATATGCAAATATATATGGGTTCTTTTGAAAATATAAAAATATTTAAACCTTTTATAATTTATAAAGAGAGACCATCTTCTTTTTAAAGTTAACTGTTAATATTGTTGCCGTTTTCGAACAAAATAATACTACTTTTATACCTTCAATCATGGGGTGATTCATAACACCTTAATCCATGTTAATTAAATCAAAGACAAATAACTTTGATGACACTTAAGGATTTAATTATTTACCATTGCCAATTGCCTTAAAACCATAAAAACCATAAAACCATTTTAAAATGTTTGATGTGCAGCTTTGACCCACTATCACCGATTTACGTTAAGTTATCTGGTGGATATTCATAAATATATCCCAATTATTTTAGCCTAATCAAAAAAAAAATTAGTTTAAAGAGACCATCGATGTTGAGAACTGTGTATACCCCTTCTGTTTACTGTAAGAGCTTACATTTGCCATACTGTGTTTATGCATTGATATACAGGTTTGGCATTACTGAAAACAGTTGTCATGAATCTCATTAATTTAAATTGCCTCTACATACCCGTCTTCTGCCCTAATAAGTCTTTTTCCCCATTGGTTTTATGTGCATTCTGCTCACAATATGATTCAGACTACTTCCATATCTTGGGTTGCATGTGCGATAACAACAGGAGAAAAATGAAATTGTTGTGCACTCAGGGTTGTTATTTAATACTTCTTGGCATGTTTGCGTGATAGAGGTCACATTAAAGAAGCTGCAGAGCTATAGCTTTATATTTTTTTATTTATTCCTCTATAACCAATTATACTGCACCTCACAGTGTGACAACATATGTTTCCCGATTTCTAACCAAAACAAGCAGTTTTAATTGTCACTGGAAATATACTATATAAAATGACATTATGTTAGACCATATACAGTATCTCTAGACCTAATTTGCTTCCCCACCCTCCATAAACATGTGTGAAAACATTTCTGTTTATGGTCCTGACAGTTTCTGTCTTCGCGATCTATACTGTGTAGATCATAAAGCAACACACTATATCACTCTCCTTTTGAAGTCTTGAACATTAATGACAACATTTTAAAAAATGTGTCATGGTTGTATTATTCTTTATACAGATGCAACATCAAGTTGATTACGTCTCGAATCTTGCATCAAAACAGAAAAATACAAGCCCATTTTGGGGTACTTTATATACTATCAACTTCACATACATCCAATAAGCTATGCTGGCCCCACACTAGAGGATTTTGACGTATTAACCAATTTTAAAAACGACATAAGGACAGATTTTACCAATGTTTTATATTTTAATCCTAAATAATCACACACTAGACGATTCAGTCAAGATGCAAGACCACACACTTGCGCTTGCCCCCAAATGATTTAAGAGTGGCGATTCCAGGGACATGGGATCTCACAGAAACTTGCATGTCAAATGTGTTTTCAAAGCAAAATGTTGCTGTAGTAGCACTTGAATGTGCTACATATTTTTAGGGGTGCGCAATACAATGGATATAAAAAGTCTACACACCCCTGTTAAAATTCCAGTTTTATGTGATGTAAAAGAATGAGACAAATATAAAACATGTCAGAAATGTTCCACCTTTAATGTGACCTAAGGTATAATGTGAACAATTCAATTGAAAAACAAACTGAAATCTTCAAGGGGGAAAAATGAAAAATAAAACTGTATCCACTGTATATCGCAATATCACGCTGCACAATATCATATCGAAAATGTTGCAGGAAGTGCAATATTCAATTTATTTTGTAGAGATGCATCCATTGGCTGTTTGGCTTAGTTGTGTTTGATTTAGACAGAAAAGTAAGATGTGTGGATGAGGAAGCTAATGACATAATAGAGATTGAAGAGGAAATATTAGTGGCCAAAAATAATTCCAAAAAGAATGCCTGTATCTTGGAATTACTACGAGTCCAATATAACTATGAATTTACTATATTAATTGAAAATGTTTTTTTTTTTTTATATGTTATGAATATATTTTAATTAATTTTCCCATAACCTTTGGGTTTTTACTTATATGTTTACAAATATCGAAATTAATATCGATATTGCAATTTTCATGATGATCAATATCTCATTTGATCAATATCGTGCAACCCTAATATGTATTTTGCACAGAGAAACAAAACTCCGGATGAAGTCAAGTCATGGCTGTGAAAACGGGAAAAACCATGGTTATTTGCAACACGATCTGGAAGGTAGGCTACAGCTACAGAAGCTACGTAGCCTGGTTGCCAGCATCTATGGCAGCGTTGTTGTGAATCCCAGTCAGCTCACGTCTCATTGGCTATTGCAAGATTATGCTAGTGTTCCAATCGCTGTACATTTTACACTACCGGATTTCAAGTCGTAAAATATTTGATATTTATGATTCGAATTCTGGAAGCCTCTCAGATACTATTTGGTCTGTAAACCCCTCACACTAAAGGATCACTTGGGTGGATAATCACAATTCCTTTTTATACTGTATGCCTTATATGATGCTGGGCTTTAATGAATTCAGTGTAATTCTTTAACGCTAACCCTTTCCTTGTAACCTTGCCCTGCCGTGCCAGATTCATGAGTATTGATTGGGTTACACGCCCACACCACTCATCTTTGACTTGACCTCTAATTCAAGGTTTCTAGAAGCTAATAAAAACTTAATTAGTCAATCAGACAGCTACTAAAAGCAATCTTCCTCAAAAGCATCTCTGGTAATTAAAAATAAAGAGCTCAGCTAAATCATGTCAGTGGGTGAGTGGCCTTCACTAGATGCTGGTGTTTTAGATTATTGGGAACTGCAGAAAAGAGTGCTTGTACCATTGAGCTCAAGTAACACAACCACATTTTGTGGTTGCATAATTTTGTGTAACACTAAAATGGAATAATTATATAGATTATGTCTTCATGGTCACCCATGTTCAATATACTGATGGAAGTATGACATTAATATTCCTGCTCCCTTCTTTGTATGAAGCAATTAAACTCCAGTGGAACGCTGCTGCAGAAAATCCCTGAACACATATTGTGATTTATTTATTTCCAGATACAGTACTCTATGTTCTTGTGTACAAATCAAATCATTGATAAAAGCTCTTGACACATCATTCTAAAATGACGGTACGCTCCTCAGTTTGTTTATTGTGCACTAGCATCCCCAAATTTCTTCCCCAGCTCACTACTGAAATTAGATGTTTGTTTTAACTGTCCACAAAAAAATGGATGGCTAAGGGAGGTTAGAGAATTGCGTAAGCCTTTGCATGCTGCAGGGAAGGGAGTAGAGAATAATGTGAAGTATGCACTCAGATCCATCCATCCACCCATCCATCTTCATCCGCATATCTGAGGTTGGGTAGCAGCAGCTCTAGCAGGGGACCCCAAACTTCCCTTTCCCGAGCCACATTAGCAAGCTCTGACTGGGGGATCCTGAGGCGTTCCCAGGCCAGTGTGGAAATATAATCTCTCCACCTAGTCCTGGGTCTTCCCAGAGGCCTCCTCCCAGTTGGATATGCCTGGAACACCTCCCAAGGGAGGCGCCTAGGGGCATCCTTACCAGATGTCCGTACCACCTCAACTGCTTCTTTCAACGCAAAGGAGCAGCGGCTCTACTCCGAGTTCCTTATGGATAGCCGAGCTTCTAACCCTATCTCTAAGGGAGACTCCAGCCACCCTCCTGAGAAAACCCATTTCGGCCGCTTGTACTCGTAATCTAGTTCTTTCGGTCATGACCCACCCTTCATGACCATAGGTGAGGGTAGTAAGGAAAATGGCCCAGCAGATCGAGAGCTTTGCCTTCCAGCTCAGCTCTCTTTTTGTCACAATGGTGCGGTAAAGCGATTGCAATACCGCTCCGATTCTCCGGCCAAACCTACTGCTCCTTTGACCCCTCACTCGCGAACAAGACCCCGAGGTACTTAAACTCCTTCACTTGGGCTAAGGACTCATTCTCACGGTTCCTCCCACGAGCGGATGGAGAGGAAAGTGCCACATTGCTTGTTCAAGCTGTGCCCGGCTGGGCTCTGGGCTCTTCAATGCCATAGGGTGCTCCCTCAGAAGCTCCGCCCCACACATTGGAAACACATTGCGAAGACTAGGGCATTGTTGTTGTGAGCGGTTTTGACACTTTTTGTTCCTATTTACAGAGCCAGACTGTGTAGCAGTACCTGATTTATCAGCGCGCACAGAGATTTGTATGCTAGCGGACTGTGAGGAGATATTTGGTGAATTTGACCAAAATTGTGTTCACAATCACTTACTATATCTTTAATGTAAAACCCAAGTATAGTTTGTGTTAGTGTACAGCGGATAACTGCAGCCTTCCAGATGTGACAGCTACCGGGCCATTGTGCACCTCTCAACAGCCCCACTATTGCCTGATCCAATGATTTTCTTTGGCCACTGCTGAGTCATGATGACTTTGAGAATGTCCTTTCATGAGCTTGTTACAGCTGGAGCAGCTTTATTGCTTGTCTTCATTTCAGACTGGGTCATCGGAGCAGCTCCGGAAAGGAGGCACTTGCTGAAATATGACATTCTCCCTAAGACCTTTATTTCAGCCGGTCAATTCAAAAAATAATTAAAATCTGTGATTAATACACAAAAACCCTGTAATTTGGTTGGTGTGAAATAGATTTCCCACAATCATATCACCTGTTAAATGCTGTGGTCTTACCATATCTGGTGACAAGTATAAGGGCTGTTGGAAATATGAGAGAATGGAGTCTACCAACACCTTCACTTAATATCTATAATTGATTTGAGCTCTAGGGTATGTTATTGTCCCCCTAGATCTTGTCAGATGGATCTGCTGTAATAAGATGCCTGAGGGGTTTAGCAGTGCTTTATTTTGTTGCTTCAGTAGCACTGATTTCTCAGTGGACAACATTGAATTGCATCGCCTATGGCAAATGCACACTGGTTTTGACCAAGGAAGAAATGTGAGCTAATTGTTTGGTAATCATGATTCCACTGTTTTGTCAGATGTCCGATTGCACACTGTTATCTTAAAGGTACACTAGGGCTTCATGATATCAGATTTTCACTACACGATTAATGTGGATACAATAATTAATGATAACAATATTATTGCGATTTGCAATATATTTATATATATATTTTTATATATATTTATTTATTTATACACACAGTATATAAATAAAGCTATCAGTTAAATTAATCTTCAACTTTGTTTAGTGTGTGTTTTGTAGTGTGAGGTATCAATGCTTTTAATTTTTAATATTTAATTTGTAGTAGCAGCCGATGTCTAAAATATTTCCTTCATTCCTAGTTTGTGTGTCTCATTCATAGAACTATGATCACGGATCAATATTTCATTTTTTATTTTCACGGTTATCATCAATACCAGTATATCGCGACACCCCTATCACTACACTCCTCACAATTAAAGAATCTATTTATTAAAACATGATCTTATATAATAACTAACGTGTTATTGTTTTTTTTGCTGAATGTTTCCTCTACCAAAAATATCTTACATTTACAAGTATATTTAGTGTATCACCTAACTGAATGTTTTGATTCAGATGTTTTTCATTGTTCCTTTAACTTTTATCCTCACATTTGTCTTGGCAGGTGTGAGTGATGTATTGGGAGGTAAATCTGGAAGCCACAGCCTCCAGTTTTGTCATAGAGAAGCATTTCGAGAGCATTTGGGCTGGCAGAACAGAAGGGTGACTGGCTTCCAAACAGCTGTCTTTGTCTTGCGCAGATATGAAGGAATATCAGTGATGGAGAATGACTTGACACAATGTGTCCTTTGGCCAAAGTTGCCTGCCACTAGAATTATTTATCCTTTCACATATAACGGCCTGCAGGGAAGAATGAGAGGTGAAATGGTATGGCAGAGAGCGGCTAATGGAAAAGGGAAGTTAAGTGTTTGATACAGTGAGGGAAGGGGTTTTTGACATTAAGTGAGATGGGGTCTTCCTTAGATGGCCCTGAACTTATCACAGGTCCAGATGATAAGGTATTGCTTGGAAACCTGAAAAATCTGTGTCGGACAATTGAAGAACATCCCGGAAACATTCTTACAGATTCATCCACTTGAGCTGCCTCTTACAGTATATTATATACATATGATCCATGTAATGCAATCAGAGAGACATGGAACTGCAAATATGCACAATGCGTCAGCTACGACCAATATGACGGCCTGTTAAATGGCCGATGGTGAAATATGTGGCTGCCATAGCCGTACATTGCTTCTGCCCCTCAGTGAGCAAACACTCACATGACAGCAATGGCACTGAGAGGGAAAGCACGTACAAAAACTGCAATGCCGCTTACCATAAAAAGCATACGCTGTGAATACTTTATTGGACGGATGTATGGCTGAAGGTGTCAACCACCGAAGTCCTTCTCTGAATACAAATTAGAACTAGGGCCTTAGCAGAGAATTCTGCTCTCATGCATGAACGCTTCATGCAGACAAATGAGAGTGATATGCTAATCTCTCTTGCATTGCGTGCTATCTTACTGCTGGCGGAACTGTTACATGTCATGTGCGGTGTTGTGAATATTACAGAGAAGTGCGATACCCAAGTCACTGATAGTCCGTTTTACCCAGATGAATGAAAATGTTTAAGTAAAACAGTCTAATACAAGGAAGAGTCTAAATTAATTCTAATTAGTTCACATTATTTATCATAAATGCTTAGAATGTTCCGTTACAGTACAATACACAACAATGCTTAGGAAACATTAATCACAATCTGTACTCCCCATCGCAAGACTTCGTCAGTAGTAAAAGAGTCATTGTTTTGTCACACGTGGATACATTTCAAAGCTTTGTCAAAATATGATTAATTTTTCATAATGTTCTTCTATAGTTTGCTCGGCTTTAGCCACAATGACTATGAAAAATTAATGATAGGACACATTTTCATAGCCATAATATCCGTAACTGTTCTTTTCCCAGTGTATCTCCGATCTTTTATTCATCTTCCCTGCTTTCGTAATCAAATCAGTGGTATTATGTCACCCAAAGCTATTTAAAGGGGAGAACGCTCATCCGATAACGTTTTAAATGTATGTTTTTCATACAGTACAAAGTATGTTGCCATTCTTCTTACTAAAACCCCTGTTTTGGTAAGTTGTGTTTGTTAGATAGCATCACTAGCTGTAATGTTTTCCTCATTTTAACAGAATGTGTATGTTTCTCCAGGCCTCTAGGTGGCGTTTTCCTCCGATGCCAGTGAAACGGTTGCTAGCTGAAAAGGATGTCGATGTGATATCTGAGATGGAGACCGGAGCATGATAACTGGTGAGTTGGCTCTCCCTCTCCTTGTTTCACCTAGCCCCTGCATATTGGCAGTTGCTTCTGCACATTACCAAATGCAGTGAGCAGCAGTGTGGAGACAAATAATGTATTACAAATAGACAACGATGAAACTATAAAGCACATGTTGTGTTCTGAAACCCAGTTGCTGTCACTATCATATACTCTCACATCTGTTGGTCCATATTTCCTGAAGAACATCAGTAGGTTAAAAGATACATTAATGCAGGACTGGTTTATGCGTTGGGAGAACTGAACAGAAGTCTGCTGTGCCTTGAGTGAGCAGCCAGTCAGCCATGATTACAGCAGCACAGTACAATATGTAGAGTGTTAGTATTACCTTTACATCTGGCAGGTGTTGCAGCCTTAAGAAAGTTCTATTGATTATTCTACTGGCAATAGCAAGCTATGTTTGGCTGCTGCCATCGTTCCTGGGAAAAGGAGTTATTCCCCAGTGGGACCATTTGGCATGTGGGTTTCTTTGCCTTCCCTTGATCCCCTGTATCCTTAACTCCTGTGGTTCCTGTGGTCGGGGGAGGGAGGGGGGAGAGAGAAAGGGTCAGACAGTGCTTAGCACAGAGAGAGAGAAAAAAACAAATTCCTGTTGTTGTTTGATTCAAAGGGCATAACTGGGATGATGCAAATTAGCGATCTTGTTTCACTGAACCTCTTGTCTCTTGTCTAACCAGCCATGTTGACAACAGCCATGCATCCCGTATAACAGTATACTACTTTAGTACGTTGTACCATGGGACAGTCTGATCTGTTTCTGACTCACAATTAATGCCTTCATTTTTAATTAGTCTATTGAAATGAGTATCATTCACCCTTTACTGTCAAAGGAAAATAATTCATGCTGCAAAATGTGAACTTTTTTGTTCCATTTGTATTCTTTTGACATCCTTACACATCTGTTCATTTGAGCGGAGCTTAACCTAGCTTGTCATGTCTGAGGGCTATAAGATGCATAACAGGATTTCCCATTTTTTAGATTGTATGCATGCAAATTACTCTTTAGTTTATAGTGTTCTGTAAGGTGCCAGTAAATACATGTACTTTATGTAAGTGCGAAGTAAAATACATGTACTTTCATCAGAAGTAACATTGGTGGCTGTTGGTGGGAGGACAAACTATTACCTAGGACATGTTTAAAACATTAATAACACTATCGCAAACTTCTTCCCCCACCAAAGTGGTGTGATCTCACTTAGTGTTTCCTGGAATATAAAGTAAAACGCAATGTTAAATGATCTGAGATTCAAATTGTGGTGTACTGGTGTTGGAAATCGCTTATTGGACACAGATGGACTCAAGGTTGACAAACATGCATGTTAACATAATTCTTCACCTGTATCCTTTTCTTTTATTTCTTCTATTTTGGTTCAATGATCTGGTGCAACACGTCTGAAACACCTCCTGTTCTCAAATCAAAATAGCCTCAAAGATGTTTATAATCATGCTATGAGCATCCAGCATTATCGATGCACTAACCTGGTTCTGCCAGACCATTGCTCTCAGCTAATTATTTGCTGAGATTATAGTTTGGAACAGCTGTTGGTTTTAGCGTTCACACAGTCACTCTGGATGGCAGTCCAATCAGCGACCAGTTGGGTGGCTAAATGTGATGACAGTAGTAGAGATAGTAGTAGCTAGTAGTAGAGCTAGATGGTGCAATACAAACTGTTGTAGTAACGCAAATTAGTTAAAGGCTGCTAGAAATTGTTTAAAAGTTAACCTGACATCTACGCCAATTAGGATGCAACCAACGGCTGTAAACAATGGAGCGTGTCCACTCTTTTGGGTCTGGTTACACCAGGCTGTAGTCCACTGACTGACCTATATAAAAAAAGTCTAACCTGTTTCTTCAAAACAGGGAATCAATCACTTTTCATCAATGATGACACGATGATAGCAATAGCAATGGCTTAAATTGAACAGTTAGTATTGTATATAAGACTAGTGTATTTGTGCATACATTATTCTTGTCTTTATTTATATACTGTATAAATAAAAAATTTGCACCAATTTTTTTAACAATTTATTGTTCCAGTAATTTTCTGAAAAACACAAAATGGCATCTATATTCACAGTTATGTGGCATAACCCATGTGATTCTAACATAAGAGTTCTCTAGTAGCTCTATCCCAGAGCAAATCATCCTACATATACATTTTAATACTCTACTGGCTTTCAAATCAAAGTGCATCTCAAATTATTGAACTTGATTGTTTTCTTTCTGTTTTGGGAAACAATGCTTCAAAGCATATAGGTCAGTATAGTACTGGCATTGAGATAACACTATATAATTACTTATCCTAGGTAAAACTCAGTTACACATTATGTCTGCAACATTTGTATAGACTAGAACCGCTACGGTTCTAACCTAACCACATAAATCACACATGCTCTTTAAGGGCAGGGGTTCCTGAACTTTTCAAAGCCATGGCATCACTTTATAGGATTTTGTTTTTCATGGCACCCCAAAACTTGACATCTATCATAGGCTACAATCAGTGGGAGATGTGTGCCTGCTTTTGAGAGCATGATGGGGAAAGGGGGGGGGTGGGGGTATTTTGAGGAAAGTACAACCCTCAGGTCTTGCTCTACTGACTTGCAGTTCCTTCTCTCACTTCTTTAAGTCAAGCTGCTGTCTTGTGAGAGTGGTCATCTGATTTTAAGGGGACATTGAGGTTCATACGTACTACAACATGAGAACGAGCGTGAGGTATTACCCTGGCAAATGGTGTCATTAGCTAAGTAGCTGTGGCATCAATAATAATAAAAGGCATTTTGATATACAGTAGGTTTCTCATAAGAATTATCTGCAATTTAGTGTTGAAATGTTTTGATGTGGTACAGTATATGATTGAAGGGTATTTAAAGCACAACTGTACCATAAAAAGCAGCCGTTATACATGATACCCCTTGGCCTATAGCTGGTGCACCTGTTAGGGAAACGCCGTTTAAAAAAGCAAATACACAGCCAGATTAGAAGACATGGTTGAAACCTAGAATCAAAGAAGATCTCCATTGAACATAGCACTAGTTCAGTCTAGGACTAGGCTTAATCCATGCCTATGAAATGGAGCAACAATGTGCAACAGCTTAGGTGAATACAGTGGCTTGTGCAGAGATACAGTATACTGACGTCTGTCTTGCTCTATTCGTTCTATTTAAAAATGCATGACTGCCTCATTGGCAATCGCTGCCTTGGTCAGCGAGGGCAGGCAACATCACTGTCCATCTGTGGAATCTGTGGAGTCACTGGACTGGAATATTGACTCATACCACGTACCCCCATACAAGGTGTGGGCGCCCAGAACATGATAGTGGCAGACAAAAAGCTGGCTGTGGTCCAATACTCCTCCATTTTATCAGGAATGAAGGAGGAAAGAGCCCCTGTAGGGGAGCGGCAGGAGTCTCTGCTTCCGTCTGCCTGCATTCCTCCTCGCCGCGGAGTCCGTCTCGCAGCACTTGAGATCACACTCACGTCTGAGCTGTTGCTGTCATTTGCATTGGCTCATTGGTGGAGGTGAGGAGGAGGAGCAGATGAAGCAGGTCTGCTGCAAGTGGCTCGGACAGCAGCCTAATGAGCTTTACCCCATTTAGTTCCAGTGACACGTAGCGTGGGCCGTGCTCTGTTAAAGCACAATAATAGCTGCTTCTCCAGGGCTTGCATTGGTCTTGAAATGTATACTTTTCCTAAATAATGTTTTATCTACACTATTTTGCAATTAAGCAATCTCTTATACAATTTATATTTATATTTTGTATGTTTTGTATTTGTATTTGTATTGTATGCAATTTATACATGCTGCAAAATGATCCTTCTATAATATTCATATTTGAATTATAAATTGTAGGCTATACTGTATATGATATTTATTATCGACTGTATGGTAAGAAAAACTTTAATTTAATTTAAATTTAATTTATATTTTGTATGTTTTGTATTTGTATTTGTATTGTATGCAATTTATACATGCTGCACAATGATCCTTCTATAATATTCATATTTTAATTATAAATTGTAGGCTATACTGTATATGATATTTATTATCGACTGTATGGTAAGAAAAACTTTAATTTAATTTAA
>JAODUE010032687.1:0-21084 GCA_027564755.1 Amblyopsis hoosieri
CAATGTGGCTCGGGAAAGGGAGGTTTGGGGTCCCCTGCTGAAGCTGCTGCCCCTGCGACCCGACTCCGGATAAGCGGGTGAAGATGGATGGATGGATAAGTTAGGTGAATGTGGAAACATGGGATTTCTTTTCAGCACACACAGAGAATGAACAATTGGTCGACTCTGAGGAGATATTCTCTGAATTTGACGAAATGTGTATTAGGTTACAATCGCTTACCTGACGGTTACATACTGTATATCATATTTGAGACACTATAGAGACACTACTGTAAAGAAAAGAAAGAAACCTCTTGTGTGCTCTCAAACATTGTATTGAATATCTTTAACTACAGTAACCATGAGTCAGTGCAGGTAAAGGGTTAAGATAGATCAAATGCAGATTGATTTGTATGTGAGGTGATTTCATTCTCCATTGGGAAAAGTATTTTTTGTATTTTTTAAATAAATAAAAATGTTAAACTGGCTGATGTATTTTGTAGTTTATTTTGATACACTTACAATTAGGGTATTTGGTATTTTATTAAAAAATATGATGTATTTTTGCCCATCCCTGCCTACTGGTTCCTACAAATTACATTATTATTTTATAAATGAAAGCGTAATTTAACTGTAACCCTAACCTTAATTTAGCCTATATGTTAGGCTACTATCGTATGCAAAAATAAACGTATAGGGGAGAACAGGGTAAAATGAGCTACTTTTTACATTTGATTGTATTTGTTTTAAATAATAGTTACTATATATACAGTACCTCAGGTTGTTGTGCACCATGGAAATTAAAACAACTTATCTAATTATTATGGTTTTAGAACAATGACCAATCAAAAAAGGTTTGTCCAATGGTACAACTTACCCCAAAGTAGTTGTAAAATGAACATAGGGATGGGGTAAATAGTGCCATTAAAATGACACAAAATGAAACAGTTTTGAGATCTTGATTATTCATTAATGAAGCAATTTGACAAAGGCAAAAACTCATACGTTTAGATAAAACCATATGTTTGTGTTCTGTTTTTCCAGTTTAACTTTTTAGTTAAGATTCAACTGATCTTTATATGTTACATACAAAATGTACGCTATGTGACATTGTAATTGTGATGTTGGGTATACTATGAAGCTACAGCTACAGCAGTTTGTGTGTTTTAGTATTTAACATTAGTCAACAATTAGATGTATTACATCAATACTATAACTTGTAACAGTGACACAGTCAGTGTGTGTTTATGTGTAATGTATATGTAAATATGTATGCTGAATATAACTAATAATACTTAAATACACAAGTTACTCTGTAACTATGCAGCCTATATTAGACCGTTAGGGTAAATTGAGCCACTGGCTCAACTTGCCCCAACATCACTAGCACATTTTACCCCACAACCTCCATTTTGGACAAAGCACACAGGTAAACAATTGTGCAAAGTTCATGACCTTGTTTTGTAGTTTACACTGACTTAAAATAACATGTAATGATGTCTAAAACATATATATTATAATAAAGGTGCAAAACTGATAACAGTTGTAAAATTCTGAATTCGCTTGGCATGATAAAAGTAATTTATTTTGCTCTGGTTTGCATACTACTCTCTCCATGTGCTTGGGTCTTAGATGGGTTGACCAATGTGAACTATATGTGGTCACATAATCATATTTGTTTATGGTTACCTAGATAGATATAGTGGGTGGCTCATCACTGGCTCTACTTACCCCGTTCTTCCCTATAGCCTAATGCCTAAAAAAGTTCTCAAGAATGTTCAACGTAAAGGCATCAAATAATAATGTTAGTTCTGTTTGTCCTGTTCCCTCACAGTCAGAGTCTGTGTGGATAGCCTCCACAAACCGAGCATCTGATGTATCCAGACGGTCAAAGGTGCCTGCGTTTTTAAACATCGGTCCAGCGGGGTCGAGGCCTGCAGGTTAAGATGGAAACATATGACGTACTTACGTTCTGTACAACCTACAATATAGTAAGGAATTGAGATTGTTTTAGATCTGGGTGCTGTCCAATAGAGTGTTGGCTGATAGCTATGCCATTTAAAGACACTTGAATCCAGTCAACAATCGTGCATTGTGTTGCTTGGTGTGGTCTTGGAAAAGGGAACTGTGCCATATAGCCTACATCAGAGTTCTGTATCAAAGTGGCCTTGTCATTTGTTTGGAACACATGCACTGCTGTGTTTGAAGTTCTGCTACATTCTCACACACTGACACAGACAAGAGGCTTTGTGAGTGACTTCAACACTGAGAAGACCGCCTTTTGCCTTCCATAGTCCTGGAGATCTGGCTTTAGCTAAGTTTCCCTCATACATACCTGCATTGCTGTCATGTAGCTAGTCCTTACTTAGTTTGCTAGGTGACCCTTTATGAAAGAACATTCAAATGGAAACTAAACTGGTACACTGGAGGGGTGAGCTTAATCATTTTACAGCAATAGAGGACATTATTGTATTTAACAAGCTACAGGAAACATGTTATTTAGGCCACAAGTTGTTAAGCAATCAATTCTTTAAAAATTGCTTTCATGAGTCCACTGACCTTTATTCAAATGTCTCTCTGCTTTGAGAAAATACTACAACAGTTACAGTCCTGTACATATAACCATATGTACAGTAGACAGAATTCCATTACCTGTGATTCTTCCAATCTTGCCCTCGAAAATGGTCCCCACAAATCCAGAGACGTGTGCTCCCAGACTTACTCCAATGAAGTGGAAGGACTCTAGTTTACACCCATGTTCCTGTTTTGCAGTTAAACAATCTGATTACCCATCACAATAACTTAAGGTTTATTTCAATTGCATGGTTTTCAGTTTAATGTACTCTGTATGGCAAAGTACATTTAAATAATATATATATTTTATAAATCAACATTAGATTTCTATTATGAGCAAGCAAATTAAAATGCTTATAACTTGCCAAACGTTGGTCGTAGATAGTAGTTTCCTACGTTATTGGACTTGACAGAGTCAGCCCCAATTTATCACTAATAATCGTATATATTAGTATTACTAATCGTAAATCAAATATAATACAGCCTGCTCCCTTTTAACGAGAGCCTTTACATTTGCAGTTTTTGCAAGATTTCATAAACTGGTGTGTGGATGCAACATTCTGGAGGAACAGAAGGTGCCTACTGCACAAGATGTAATGTCTGTGTTTCACTCACCTTTAGCTGGGTGATGAGGCAAGATATTTCCCTTGCCACGTCCTGGTATTTTTGCACCACCAAATTGTAGGCAAAGGAGGCCCCGTAGACCCAGTCCACTACTAATACATTTACATCCTCCGCCCTCAGCAGGGCAATGGCCAACTCCTTCACCCAGGACGGCTTACTGCCCAGGGCCCTGTGAGAGAGATTGTGGGGGGGGATGATGGATGAATGACTAGGTGACCCCCCCCTCCCCCGACACTCACATCAGAGATCGTATGTATCCCCCTTCCCCTTATACAGCACCTGTAGCCATGGATGATGACCTTTGTTGGGAGGGAAATGTTGAAGAGCGTTGGCTGCTGGATGTCTGTGATGGACTCCTGGCTGAAAATCCTGGCACAGTCAATATTCCTGCGAGTCAGCAGCAGGTAGTGAACCTGAAGCTTGCTTCTCTGCTCCCGCCAGGTGGTGTTGTTGTTGAAGTCGGCACAGTCATTGTGCCTCTCGTCACTGACCCCTGCTGCATTGGAGGTAATAATAATATTAGACAAATCCAATCTGAACCTAATTTAGTTTTGCTGCACTACATGGCCAGAGGCCAGAGGTATTTGAACAACACACCCATATGTGCTTGCTGAACACGTCCTTTCATAATGTTGGCCATTCATATGACGTTTGTGCCCATTTGTGGAAGGCTGTGGTGATGCTTCCATGTAGGCACAAGAGCATCAGTGAGGTCAGACAGATTTTGATAGTGCCTGCATGGCTCGTCTAGTACAGTCTGCGTTCCATTCCATTCCAAATGTGTTCAGTGGGGTTCAGGGCTTGTTTTCTGTGCAAAACCATTTCTCTATGGACCTCACCATAGCATGCCCAGGTGCATTCTCATGCTGAAAAGGACCCTCCCCCCAAAGTGTTGCCACAAAGTTGGAAGCAACAGTTCTCTAGGAATGCCATTGTATGCTGTAAGCTGTGATAATTCAAGATGTCTCTTCAACCAGTGTTTCTACTCAGGCCTGACTCTGTATATGGCAACATATATAAAGTGGTGCAGTCTACACCACACAATAAAATCCTAGCCTTGGCAATATGTGTCCAAGGTGTGGGGCGGAGCTTCTGAGGGAGCGCCATATTACATTGAAGGGAGAGGAGCTTTTGCTTTGTTTCACATATCGAGCTAGCGAGCTTTCTACAGAATGACTGACTATACCTTTAAGAGGCTCAGCCTGCCTTATACAGACAGACAGCCTTCACCACAAAACGTTACAGTTGACAATATGCAGGCAGGCAGGCAGGCAGCATTCTCCTGGTATCTGTTAAACCCAGATTCGTCCAACTGCCAATGTTATTCATCACTCTAGGGAGTGTATCCAGTGCTCCAGAGTCCAGTGGCAGCATGCTTGTCATTGCACATGGCGATATTATAGGCTTCTGTTCATCCAAATAACGTGTATGAAGCTTGTGGCAAACAGTTAAGACATCAATTGTTACTTCCAGAGGCAGTTTGGAACTTATTGTGAGTTATAACTGAGCAAAGACAATATTTATGCGTAACACACTGAATAGATGTGTTGGAAAGGTGATCCTATGATTTTAATATGTGATTAGTACATATTAATTTAGTACATACTAACTGGGAGAACACCATCATTCTCCCATTGTAACCATAGTAAGTTTTTAAACACAATATATTTTTTGCATACACAACTTATTTTAGATCATTACCAACACAGTAATAACATGATTCTACACTTTCATACATCAATTTTAAATAAACAGAAATAATGTTCCTGTTTTCTACCATTTGTACTCCTTACTATACAAGTTTGCACAGCTTGTGGCCTGTTGTAAACATGATTGAGGAGAAATACAAACAAATGCAGCTATATACGTACCTCCTACAACTGCTGTGATGAAAACAACCAAAAGACTGAGTAGAATAGTTTTCAGGTCCCAAGCCATTGTCGTGCGTAGAGAAACAGAGCATTGAATGACCAGTGTTGCTGCAGGGAGGCTTTAGTTCTTAGCGTTTTTCAGCATTGGTGTCTCTGATTGGTTGCTGTTGTTGGCTTGAGAAAATAGTGTCCAAGAAACCCCTGCAAAGACTGAAAAGCTTGTTTCTGACATTTCAGACATTACCAAGCTAAGAATCCATGCAATCCAAATAGAATATGGTTATCTAACAAAGATGAGCTATAATATACAGGACTATCTGATTGTAATGTTAATGAGTTTGGTTTCTTGTCAAACTACAAAGCCAATTCTAACTCTCAAATACTCTCTTCTCTTGTTTTAGTAAGCTGCAATACGTTTTGCAGACTGGGCGAGTTATCTTTTCTGGTTTCTCCCTCTGAATTCATGATCTCATTGATATTCAATGAGGTCATGAAACAATGTTTGTTTTGCAGTTCTCGAATGGCCTCACTTGACACTGTTCTGTCTATGTGCAAATATATTCCAATGTACGTGTGGGCTAGAGACAGGAAGCAGGGTGGGCTGAGGTGTAATCATCTATCCAAAATATCGCCCATGTAAAAAAAGTGGCCAGAGCAACATTCATATAAACGTAGATGTACTGAAAATGGCCTATGGGACTATGTAAGGGATCATGTTTTTAGCTTCTGGTGTAAACTTATTGTATTTGTATCCTGTGTTATCACAGGATCTGCTTTTGTGACTATAATACCACAAAAACAATCCTTGGCAAGATAATTGGGTCATGGCTATTTACTGTAGCCCATTGTGTATAATTAGTTTGTTTCGGTGGACATGTAGAGTAATGTGAGGGCTTAAAGTTATTACAATTCTTTACAATAGCTAAGAAGCATTATTCAATATTATTTCAAAATTATTTGCACAGTTCCCCAACAGGCAGCTTGATAGAACAGTGCATCTCCTACATGCATCTAAACCAACAAAACATTTACATAGAATGAAAAATAAGAAGCATAATTATGCACTAATTGTTTCCAAACAGAAACACTTTCACACACTACAATGGTCACTAACAATATCACTAACAACTGTCAGAAATTTTTTATGCAGTAAATTATTTAGATTTTTCTTCTTTTGTATTTATTGTATTCTTGTTGATAGTGACACTGATGTCTTTCCATTACCACACAATACTTGACGCCTGCTCAATATAGAACACCAGACCACAGGTGCCTCATACAAATGATGTAGTGAAGACTTGGGTGGTCTCTGTGTTTTTTTTTCTTCTGTTTTTTGCACCAAGGTAATGCAAAATTCCAAATTCCGATATTTCCAAAAATTCCATTCTTCCCTGCTTAACAGAATGCATTAATTTTGAAAGATGTACTAACTAAATATGTAGTAAATTAAAATTGATCAATTGATTAATGTATGTAACCAATTGTACAAAAATAAATGCTCAAATTAACTGTATATACTTCAATATTGTTTTTATAAGGCGTGACCATAAATGTAAAGAGTATGTAAACATTTGCTAAGTTTGTTGACTTCAAATCACAAAATAATGAATATCTGAAAATATATAATTAATGAATGCATTATCACATTAACACTTTATCATAATATTGGTCCCCGTACTGTTGTTTTGCTGCCTGTGTGTACAGTATTTAGAGATGCATGTAACCAATTGTGAAAATAACTGTAATACAAGAAAGGTGCTTTATGGACAGAGGGCTTTGATGGATGTGACACCCTTTTCAGCAATGCTTGAGGGCAAATACAGTATAAGCAACCTGCCAAGATGTCCCAGGAAGTTAAAACTTCAACTAATCTGAACCCAAACAAATATATGGATAGACTTGCCAAAATTTCAACAACAAACAAATCATTTATTTTCTCCACATCTTAATACAGTATACTGACATTCAGTAATGTGGTGGCAATTAATTGGTCAAATGACCTTTACCAAGATCTTGTAGGCCTATATATTTATTTTTTACATCTTTATAAAAAAGAGCAGCACAGCCCCAGTCATTCCCATAACTGAACGGATACCTCTAACTTGTGTGTTGTATAGTCTAGGAAAGTGTGTTTGTTGTACAGCTTTATGACCCTCGGCCATCTGGGCATGTAGTAACTAAATAGATCAAGATACAGGATACAAACATGTGACGCACATGACGAGTAGTACAGCAGTGGGCAGTATCAATAAGGACAGGTCCACAGATTGTCATCAGAGGTCTGTTCCCAATAAGTCAAAGGTCAAAGGTTATGAAACAGTAGATTGAAATATTGAATTTGAAGTATAGTGTCTCATCACAGATCAATCATACATTACACTTTAGAGATCATTTCAGATTTGTGTCAGGGTTAGACTATCATAATCAAACAGAAACATCCATTACAGCGATGGTTTCCCTCATTCCCTCATTATCTTTTCTCTTTCCTTTGGCAGCTGGGAGGCAAGCCACTCCATGGTGCATTTACGTGCCTTCTGCCAGCAGTACCTGGGCTTGTAACCCAGGTCCCTGGTCGCCTTCTGATAGGAGAAGCTGAAGGGCGTGTTCAGCATGTTGAGCAGCTGCCGGTTCACGGGCAGGACCACGCGCTTAAAGGGGCTGAGAAGCATGCAGAGCATCTCCAGCAGGAAGCAGACCACGTATAGCAGGGGGAGGGGCAAAACAGGCTTCTCCTGAATGCGGAAGCCCAGCGGCGCCATGACAACGTAGTTAAAGTCCGAATAGCTCACCGGCGGAGTGTCATCTGCGATGTAGTAGAAATTCCCTCCAATGGTGGTTCTTCTCTGCGGATCTGTGAGGCCACGGGCGGCCTGGAAGTGCGCCACAGCCACGTTCCCGACATACACGGGGTTGACACGGGCGTCCGGGGCCGAAATCCTCTGCAGGACGTCCCGGCTTCGGATGCTGTCGGTCATGTGTCCCAGCAGGAAGCGGCAGCCTTCTCCATAGATGTACATGGGCCGGAGGGCACAGGTGGCCAGGCGGCCTCCGTTCTGGAGCAGCTCCCCGTGGGCCCGCAGGGCTATCTCCTCGGCCTGCTTCTTGGTCCTGCTGTAGGGGAACTTCAGGGAACACTCGTAAACAGTGTCCTCGTTGCCGTTGATGATGGGATCTCTGTTGGAGTTGGGCCCTGCCACCTCGATACTGCTGGTGTATATGAAGGACGCCACGTTCTCTTGTATACACGCCTCCAGAAGGAGCTGGGTACCTGTGTGGTAAACACTTGTATCATACCTGCTGTCTTACAAACAAAATATCCAAGTTCAAGTTCTATCATGCCATCTGGTCTGCAGAACAATTTATTTTCTTTCAGCCACTAGATGTCACGCTTAGCTCACCAGCATCTAGCAATGAATCCACTATCAGTAGAATATACAGTAGTTGTTTGCTGCTGTATAATTTATTTTAAAATATCTAATAGAGCAGCAACAATATAAACACGCACCTACAATAGACCTGAGGCAGGGTTGCATGAAAATGAAGAGATCCTGTATTATGGATTCTGTCAGGGATGGTTCTGACTGCAGCCAATGTTTAAATTGGAATTTTGTGTTTGGGAGCGCTATTTTCCGGGAATGGGGGGCCATAGGCTATGATGTATTTTATTTGTTTTATTAGGCTGCCGCTACACTAAGGGAATCTAAATAGTAACTTCAGCTTCAAATTAAACAAACAGCCTAGGTGGTGGCTGTTATGCAAATTATAATTCTCTCAGTAGCGCCCACTGCAAGCTTCACATGTTTGTTTGTAAACAACTTTCAAAGACCTTCGTTGCGTTAATGGGCCTGGCGTGTTTTGCTCAGTGGCATGTAGCCTACGCCGACTGTATACAGTATAGGCTATTAGTAAGCAAAGCACAATCGATCGCTGTGATTGCTGTTCTAACGTAACTGTAAACATTTCACTTGAACGCAGCCTGTTAGCTGGTTGGTTCGTCAGACAATTCCTTTATTAAAACAGATTGTTCACGAGTCCTAAATCTCTACTAAAGACTCGAGTCTCAAGTCTTTGGAGTAAGAGTCTCAAGTAAAGTCATGTCACTGTGTGTGCGACTTGAGTGCAACTCGAGTCCATGTCGCAAACTTGAGTCCTCATCACTGATCTCTATATCGCCATTGCTATACAGGCTCAATTTGACGGTTACCTCTCATAATGGGTCGGCTGATGGGGGTTATAAAAAGCCACCCGCCCATCATTATCGCACACCTATAGCGCTCTACCTGCCCACACAAGTGTGTAGGGTACACACTAAACAATATGATGGCGTGGAAAAAAACTTGCTTCTGGAGTTACTTTGATGTGAAATATGACTGCACTGTCTTACCTTTGACATTAACGCCATAGAGCTCACTGTAGTCTATACCACCTTTAACATCAATGATAGACGCGATGTGAAAAACGATAGACGCCCCACTGCAGGCTTTGCTCAGAAGGTCAGTGCCTCTGATGTCCCCCTCCAACACAGTCAGCTTCGTCTTCATGCTACAATCTGACAAACAGGTGATCCACGGTGTCATGTTACCAGGTAATAGCAAAATACAGTGCAACAATATTATTTGGGTTATACAAATGAAAAAAGGTTATTATTATAGGCGTAATCAGTATAGCCTACATTCATCTGTATTTAAGAAATTGGTCTCACTAGATATTAAGCCACGAGACCAAGTATTTGAATTATTTTATAGACATTTTGGAGTATACATTTTCATTATACATTCATAAGGATCTGATAGTCAAATAACAATTTAGTCTATTGGATTTGCATACTATTTACATTAATATGCATATGCTTTTTATGCTCTGAAATAACCTATAATAATAATCTGCTGTGAGAAAGACTTGTAAACTCACATGCACCTCTTTTATCCCATAATTAACTAGATGCTTTCCCAGGTATATTTACCCTGCAGACTCTGCACAAGCTGAGGCTCTATGTGCTTGTCCAGGAGCCGTATTTCTGCCATTTCCCCCTCCTCTAGCAGTAGTCTGACCAGCCTCTGTCCCAGGAATCCACAGGCTCCAGTCACAACACACACAACGTCTTTCAGAGACATGCTGAAAGACCAAGGATCAAGTATTCCTGCCTGCACAGCTCTCGTTGGTGTCTTTTAAATGTTGAGGCACCGTGTTGCCTCCCAAGACCTGACACTCCCTCTTAGCTTTCAGTCTCCTTTGTCTCCTTTGCTCCGTTGGACCACTGTGCTATGGTCCGTCTCTTTCTGCTCTTCTGTGAAAAGGTCAGATGCCGTGCTTGGACTTCTCAGCGTCCTCAGCCTCAGCCTCCAAACCAGTGATTGTACTGGAAAAACACTCCTCTGCTCCCTCTGTGTTAAGAGGATGGGCTCTGCCACTCTAGGGTGGAGTGTGATGTCATCAGGAAACAAACGACATGGACAAGCCAGGCAACTAATACATACCATTGTATCTGCCAAGGACGCTCAGTATTGGAGTAGAGGATGAGGCAGAGACCTGTAATATCAATATCCTGTTATAATAGTCTTAGTAGGAGACCACACGTGGAACACGTAGCACAAAGACATTTATGGACACAGAAAACATGACAATTTCTGGTCAGAAAGACTCTAAAAATGAATCTATTCTGTAACGAATAAAACCATGTGAAAGTCAATATCTTGGAAGTTAAAGCTGACCACTAATGTGGTCTCTGGAACAAGTAGCACTTTTCAATTTTCCATTTTTCTTTATGATTGTAATGATAAGCTCTTTACAAAATCCATCAGTTAGTTAAAACATCCAATATTGTAGACTGTATCTAACAGTGCTCATTGTCTCTGCATATCACTCTGTCAGAAAATGCATGGATGTCTATTCTCTTACTAAATTAGATTAAGACAATTTACGTAACTGTATTGACCTAAGATTAAATACAAAATCACCTAGCATACATACATCTCAGAGTAGCCTTCATTTTGTTATGGAAAATTATATTCTTCTTAACTATAATTTACTCTGTCTATTCTTAATTCGTATACTATTACTTTGAACAGATAACCTCTATATGAACTGTGTGCATTTATAAACAAGGCACTATATATACTGTACATATAGATTACGTGTCTCTCTAAGACACCTGCCGTCAGCTGTTTCAATCCTGTTGATTTTGGAGTAATGTCTATTTATGGCACTTCTGTAGAATGGAATGTTTAATTGGAAATGTAGGAAAATTAGGTCCATGATCAAATAGTTCCTGGGATGCATACATGCCAAAGCATGAATGAAACAATGAGGAAAACATGCATATGCTTTTGTTTCTGCATCCTTTATCTCGTGTCAAGCTCTAGTCCACTTCATTATAACTGCTGCAATCATTATTCAATCGATTTCATCTGGTTTCATACTGTAGGTATAGAATGAGTCCACAGAATGTTGCAACGTTTGTCATTAAAGGTTTCTCATTACTGCATGTCTGCTGTCTACATGTACAGTAACATTAGAAAGACATGGGTGTGACAGGATATTGGAAATGTAGTTGGGGGAGCAATTTATGGTTTTGTTAAGGAATTTCTATCATAAAGGAAATACAAGGAGCTTCCAACTGCATAAGTACGTTGTTGACTAAAGTACTGCTGTCTGAAGAATGCACAAGGCTAGCCCTCTACAAACAAAAGCAATGTCAAATACTTGATTCAAGGTGATGTCTATCTGCCAGATGGCCAAATATTTATTTTGCCTTGCATAGTGATGGATTGTAGTTGGCCATGGCTTTGTGCTTGTGTCGGGATTGTTACAGTGTAGCTCTCTCTATAAACCCAATTTTCAACATCACATAAAAAGGATTGTCTTGTAAAAGTTTATTTCTGCTCTTGAGTATTTACAGTTTATACAATGTCAGTGATATAAAGGAATTTATAATGGCTTTGACAAATAGGTTCCACTTGTTGTTTATGACTGTGCCTGCTTACATCTTTTATGTATGCCAGTTCTATAAATAATAAACTCTACATCATGGTATCTCAATATATTGTAGGAAAATACGTTTTGGTTCAATTCTGTAACATAGTTATGTCACATACAGTACTATGTTCATTTGTTTTGGTGTTATTCTGTCCTACAGCTGTCTCTTGCTCCGTGCTTATAGACCTTGACATCGTGTAAAGTTGCTGTTACGTTATCTACAGACAGGCGTGATGTTCCAAGGCTAGCTTCAGCGTCAATCTCATATGATGTGTCACTCTAGTCAAGGTTCATTTTAATGTTTGGATGTACGGCAGCGTATGATGGCACATTTGACCACAGTAAACTACGACCAGTCATAAGTTGGATATAGTGATGACTCTTGAAACAGGCTTTAATAAAATAATACAACAAGGGAGGACATTAGCTTCACATATGAGTTCCACTATGTCTCTGAGGAAACAAAGGAAGCTTGCTAGTAATTTACAGCATATACAGGAAAATAGTGGGAAAAATACAAAGGGAATAAAGACTGCCAACCCCACAGGTAAATGTTAATTACATATTACATTGTCTTTGGTTGAGTGGCAAAGAATTACAATGGCCAGCCTGTATGTCTGTAAACCCAGCAGGGTGTAAGCTGAGTGCCTCACATTTTTTGCCACACATTTTTGAATACAGCCATGTAGGTACATGTAAATTAAGCACTGTATTTTGTTTGAGACCAAGTGGTAAATTAGGCATGAGATGCCTAGAGGGTGAAAAGCAACTGTAGGTGCTAATCTTGATTGTCTGCTGCAGGCAATGACTATTCATTGAATAATCAAATCAGTTTCTCTCACGTACTAGAGCAACTACACAAAAAAAGAAAGGAATTAGTAAACTGGGAGAGCAGGGTAATATGATCAGATTAAAGTTGAACATTTAAGAGATACATACTTTTTGAACTGATAAAGTCAGATGAGTGCATGAGAACAGGGATATAATGAGTGAGTCAGATGTAGTCACATTAGCATACGTCAAGCAATTTGTGCTGAACTTCTGATACACAAAGCCCTGTAAGCATGACTCATTTAGGTCTTTACATATATTTTAAGTAGCCATGCTTATTTAACTGATTTTTATAAGACCTGCAAACAGAGACATGCGTGCCATTTAGCTTCCCCAACTTCTTCCAGTGTAAATGTAAAGTACCTTTTGGTAAATGAGTAGTTGTAGTTGGCCATCATGTGTGTAAATCAGAATACCTCTCCTGTCATGTGCGTGCGTGTCTTGACGCAGTGACCCAACACTGTCTCAGACCATATGATAGTAGAGGCTGGCTATGCAAGACTAGTAAAGAAGCATTATTTTCAGGGTGTACTAATCTACTGTTGGGTCATGGCTACTGTATGGTCATCAACCATGGCTATGGTCATCAACCATGGTTAATGGCTAGGGTCATATCAACCAGGGTTAATGGCTAGGGTCATATCAACCAGGGTTAATAGCTATGGTCATATCAACCATGGCTATGGTCATATCAACCAGGGTTAATGGCTAAGGTCATATCAACCAGGGTTAATGGCTATGGTCATATCAACCATGGTTAATGGCTAGGGTCATATTGGTTAGGGTCAGCAATGGTAGGGCTGACATGTTTTCTGTTTTCACCATTAATACCATTTACTTTGATTTCAACACACCATACAATAGTACAATAACATAAATTCTTCAGTTTTATTCCATTGCCCATTTTATGAGTGTTTATTGGGCTGCCACTAATTATATGACACAAGGTATCTCTAGGCTTTAAAGCAATAAAATACAGAAAACCATGAAACAGCTACACAAGCATTTTACAATGACTCATTAATTAATTACCTAAAAAAAGTTTGTTATTGCAACAGTATCTGCATAAAGCATTGTGTTAAAGCAACCGCACATTTTATTTTTCCGAAACATTGTTTTGGTTTGAAATACTGTACGGAAAGCTCAACCATCTGAGTTCTAAGAGGATTGTGTTGTTTGTTGTGTTTCATACAGTCATTGGGCTGGGGCAGAAATGTATGGTTCTGTGGTCTGGGCTCAGATACTGTAGGTCCTCTCTTAAATTAATATTATAATATTCTGTGAAGGCCTGTCAAGTCTTATAATCGTACAGTTGAGAGGTCTCTACAATATCATTGTATTTACAAGTTCACCTTTATTTCATGATCAAATAATGACTTGAATGTAGGCTGGCTTCCATTTCATATCAAGCTGCATCATGTCTACATTTTCACCAAACATGTCCGTGTTGTGCTGAATCTGCCATGAAGGCATGGTCCTGTGGTGTAGAATCCATTTAACCTCCTCTCCTGCACGCTGTCATGCAGTAGGCAGTGGCCCCTCCTGTATCTGGTCTTCGTCCACTGAGCCCTCAGGGAGGTGCACGGTCATGGTGCATGCCCGGATGCCACCCAGCGGCTCCAGAACGTTGAACACCCGATCCCACGCGTCCTGCTCCGGGTCATAGCGCTGCACGATGTCCACCATGCACCTGTTGTTCCAGGAGTAGCCCCCCACCACGTAGATGTGCCCGCTGAACACGGTCACCCCGACGTCGCTCTGTCCGCGGGGCATGGAGGCCACCACCGTCCACTGGTCCGCCTCGGGGCTGTAGTACTCGCAGGCCAGCACGTCGTCGTAGTCGCTGCTCCCCCGGAAGTGGTTGCCGCCCATGACATAGAGGCGGTGGCCCACGGTGCACATGCAGTGCAGGCCTCGCAGCTCCGTCATGTCGGCCCGCCTGCTCCACGAGTCGGCCTCAGGGTCGTAGCACCACAGCTCTTTCTGGAAGGTGTCCCTGGTGATTCCGCCTGGCAGGGAGCACGGCACAAACAACCATTAAACCACAAACCTCAATGTCTGTAAGCCTATAGTTAGACTCCTCTTAAACACCAACCTCAAATAAAAACACACTTCCTCTGAAGCTCCGCCTCACACAATTGAAACCCATTGCGAAGCCAAGGGCATTGTTGTTGTGAGCAGTGTTCGCCACTTTCATTATGTTCCTGTTTACGGAGCCAGGGCTATGTAGATGCACCAGAGTAGAAAGGTTAGCTAGCAGATTGTGAGGCGATATTTGATGCTACAAAGTAGTCAAGGATCTGAGTAAGGCAGGGCCCGAGGGGGGCACCATTAACATTAACATTAACACTTTCATTTGATGACACACCAAAAGTACACCCGGGAGCCAGCAACAGCCTTGGGAGATTTAAATGTACGTAGAGTCATGTACAGTAGAGCGAATATGACGTGGAGCCGTAAAATGCAGATTTGTATACACATTGGAAAAACAATAAAACCAACATGATGTGTCTCATTATAGTTCAGTCCTATTATTTAGTTTACAGCTCAAAATACACATTTTATGGTACAGTTACTCTTTAAGAGCACATGTGTTCGCATATCTGAAATGAAGAATTTATTAGTCTACACAACCTGCCAAGCTTTATATAGTCTTAAGAGCATGAAAAGTAATCCAGCGTTCGGCTGTGAAGTATCTGCATCTTGCCTCTCTCTCCACATTGTTTCTTGGATTTAATTGGATTGTGTTTTTCCATCTTTCGTGCCACCCGACTGGTGCTTTGAAGTGTGTTTATCCTAATTCTTACAGTAACTGGTTAGTTTTCTCCATCAACAGCGGGCCATTCACTGGAATGTGTTTGGTCTGTGCTTGAGTTAACTTAGTAAGTGTAGGTTCCACATCCTCTGCTTTACCTACTAGGATTGGAATTGTGTCTTGGGTCTTAGGAGGCCTGGCTATTTTCTCACTCTATCACAGTGAATAAAGTGCAGATTGCAAATGTAGCACTTTAGCAGGTATGAATATCATCTTTGTTTTTGACTGGTGGAAATGAGAAAAATGCTAATTTAATTCCATCAAACAAAAACTATTTTGTGCCATTATCCGAAATGAATAACATTATAACATTCAGGTTGGGACCATTTAAAAACATTGTGAGGTTATCCGGAGTGAGTTGACAAAGTGCCATAAAGCTTTCTGTGCTGCAATCCGGTGTGCCAATTCAACTGTATAATCATAAGTCATTTATGTAAGCCTTCTATTTGCAGTTATAATCTGGTGCAGAGATGGGAAGTACAATCTTGTTTGTATACTTAAGCATGATTGTCAGGTATTTGTACTATACTTTCTACTTAAACATTTGACTTTTACTCACTACATTTCTCACAACAGTATATATGTAACTCTCTAATTTGCATAACATGTACTTGGGAAATCATCCGTTTATTTTATTTCCACAAAGAGATTCCAAACTTCCTGAAAAAGACTTTAACACATCTACAACTATGGCAGACTGCAGAATAGAGGAGTGGATTTCCCCTTGAAAAATATATATGAATGTGTAAATATCACCGGTGATGGCTTATGCATACTCAAATGGCTTTGTATCAAAAGAAGGGAAAGGGACATAGAAAGATTGAAGTTATTTGTGAATCCTGCTGTTTAGTAATGATGGCCTAAAACGTTATTTGAGGCCTATCTTCTTCTATTTGTTGTCTGGCTCGTCGGAGCTATGTTAAACACTGGCTGGTCCTGGTATAAGTGGCACCTTTTACGATATGCTGCCCATACTGTTCTATTTCAAAGTGATTATTTACCATTTACTATCACTATACCCACTATAAATCAACATTTCAAAATTACATCGATTACATATACACAGGTTAAATGTTGCAAGGTTATTATGGTTTTAATTCTATATGGTTTCTGGTGGAAAACTGTATTGTCTTTTACCAGTACATCTTATATAGCATTATGACAACTTACTGTATATTAGATATGTATGTGACCAAATGACCTATGCTCTCCCCTCATGTGAGACCTTCCACCAATGACCATCTGTTGACCTGTCCTTACCTTCATGTTGCTATGGTAAGTAGAAACCCCCTCTGGAATGTGGCTATTATCCCCATCCTCTTGTATCCTGACTGAGTGATTAGCATACCCTTTGTTTTCATTATAGATTACCCCCTCTTGACCACTACTTTGAAAGGCTCTAGCCACCTCCTCTTGCGCATAAATGTTTGTATGTGTCTCAACTAAGACAGAAGCATGCTCTATGTGTCTTCTCCATGGCCATGTTTAAATTAAATATATTCATTAAGACAACAATGACTCAGCTGAATTATTGTTTTATCACAGATACGTATACATTGTGTGATCATTGTGTTCATGTGTAAAGCACTACTGAACTACATGTGAGACATGGTTCAAATGGGGCGTATGTGCTTAGTGCAAAAAATGTGTCCGGTTAGGATTAGGTTTAGTTGTAACTGGTTGTAGTTTGGGTATATTTGGTATGAAATGATTGATCAAGTAGAATGATATTTCATATTTGATGCTTTTCTGCTGCTTCTCTGAATAATAACATACACTGGTAGAAGTAATGTATTATTAAAAAATTAGAACGGAAGCGGTAGAAGGCTATTGATATGTGGCCAGCCTTCAACCGTCTACACAAAATAGTATTTTTTAGAAATAACAGAAGTGTTGCGTTGGAGCGAAAGGAAGTGGTCTGGGGAGGTAATGTAGAGCACTGTGGCCTTGCGTACATGCATGCCTACAGTGGAAACTACCTCAGCCTGATGATCTTAGCAGGGCTGATCACACAAAACAGCAGGTCTAAACACCCACTTAATCAGACAGCGTGCAGTAATGTGAACCCATCTTAGAGGACAGTCCATGTAAAGGTCACTGTCGTAACCATATATTGTGGTACATTTGAGTTGTGCAAATAATACTCAAAACAGAAAGCTTTTGCAAAGGCTTTTCTTTTACTGGTCTGCAAATGGTTAGTCAAGTACAATACTTGTGGTAGTTGATTTGCATAACATTGCAGTCCACCCAAGTGTAGTCACTCCCACAGAGATGCCAGAGACAGTGCTCATTTTGTGATAAACTCATCTGATTTTCATCAGTTCTGTTCTTGAATAGTTTACAGTGAGTAGTCTTCACTCATCACCAAGAATAATCCTAACAAAATTATTATGGTCTGGGTTTGTGTATTCTCCCTGAAGAAAATGTTTTATGTTAGTAATTAATGAGTAGTTAACATACACTGCCTACATTCAGTAGCTGATTAAAATGTCAAGGCATATGTTTTGGACAAATTTGTATGTTCATGTGAAGCTTCCATTTGCAGTCTGAACACATAATACCAACACAATAACGCCTTTAAGAGCTGTAGGTTATATCCTCACTTGAAAAGCTTTGACCCACTTCAACCACAGACCTTTGTGTTTCCTGAGTCCTGTTCTCAAAACGAGAAGCTCATTTCCCATCCAAGGTTGCTAAGAAACCACCACAGATATGAACAAGTGCAGCTGAAGTGAAAGACTGCTATAAACAGGAAGTGTTCAAAAATAGGTCAACTAAAGAGCTTCTTGCTTTATAGTTGCTATACTGAGTGTCTTGTCGTAAATTGTGTTATGATTTCTGCTTCATTAATATCCACTGAAACATACTAATAACAATACAAATATAACGATAATACTTAAGTTGTCACTGTACCTGAGACATACATCAGGTCGCCGTGCACAGTGCCAGCATGTCCGTAGTGGGGCTCCACCATGTGTTTCACTAAGGTCCATTCATTATGCTTTGGGTTGTAGCATTCCACCGTGTCTAAACACATCACAAGAGAAGCATTATTAGTGACGCTTCATGTAAATACTGTATATCACAGTCAGGAGACTAGTACTGTGCTACAACTGCTAATAACACAACAATGTAGTAGCTGTAGCAATACTTGCATAGGCATACTGAATGAATGATATTACTCAAATCCTCAGACTGCAGGTCAGTTCATGTGTGAACATTCAGTGTTGAGTAATGTCTGTTAAATGTTCTGGCCTCCATACCTATTTCCCCTGATGTGTTCCTGCCGCCAACAGCGTAAAGCTTTCCTTGGAGAGCGCTGAGGTGAAAGAAAGTTCTCTTCTCGTTGAGTGAGGCTACCTGAAGCCAGGTGTCAAAGCGAGGGTCATAGCGGTATGCGCTGTCAATCGCCGTCTTACCTTTGGTGTCATAGGTGCTCTGGCCTAAGATATGAAAAAATAATAACTCACTTTTGTTGCCAGCGTTTTAGACATTAATGGCTGTGTGTTGTGTTATTTTGAAGGGACAGCAAATTTACACAGTTCTACAAGCTGTACAATCACTACTTTACATTGCAGAATTGCAGCATTGTTAACATAATGTGAGAGAAATATGCCTTTTTTGTGTATAAAAGTCTTAGACCTTTGACTTCAACTAGTAGAAAACAATTGTGTGGATATTATTGTTGAGTGTATATCTATTTGAAAACCACCGATCTACATGACAGGAAGTACAAGGGCAGTGTATAGTTTGGGGTAATATGGGGTAGTATGGGGCAGTATGGAGTAGTATGGCGTAATCTTGGGGTAGTATGGGGCAGTATGGAGTAGTATGGCGTAGTCTTGGGGCAGTATGGGGCAGTATGGGGCAGTATGGAGTAGTATGGAGTAGTCTTGGGGTAGTATGGGGCAGTATGGAGTAGTCTTGGGGTAATATGGGACAGTATAATGCAGTATGGAGTAGTCTTGGGCAGTGTGGGGCAGTATGGAGTAGTATGTAGTAGTCTTGGGGCAGTATGGAGTAGTCTTGGGGTAATATGGGACAGTATAATGCAGTATGGAGTAGTCTTGGGCAGTGTGGGGCAGTATGGAGTAGTATGTAGTAGTCTTGGGGTAGTATGGAGTAGTCTTGGGGTAGTATGGGGCAGTATAAGGCAGTATGGAGTAGTCATGGGGCAGTATGGAGTAGTATAGAGTAGTCTTGGAGCAGTATGGAGTAGTATGTAGTAGTCTTGAGGCAGTATGGAGTAGTCTTGGGGCAGTATGGAGTAGTCTTGGGATAATATGGGACAGTATAATGCAGTATGGAGTAGTCTTGGGGCAGTATGGGGCAGTATGGAGTAGTATGTAGTAGTCTTGGGGTAGTATGGAGTAGTCTTGGGTAGTATGGAGCAGTATAAGGCAGTATGGAGTAGTCATTGGGCAGTATGGAGTAGTCTTGGGGCAGTATGGAGTAGTATGTAGTAGTCTTGGGGCAGTATGGAGTAGTATGTAGTAGTCTTGGGGCAGTATGGAGTAGTCTTGGGGTAGTATGGGGCAGTATAAGGCAGTATGGAGTAGTCTTGGGGCAGTATGGAGTAGTATGTAGTAGTCTTGGGGCAGTATGGAGTAGTATGGCGTAGTCTTGGGGCAGTATGTGGCAGTATAAGGCAGTATGTGATAGAATGTGTCGTCATGGCGTGCAGACCTCCTACTATGAACAGGAAGCCCCCCAGCAGAGCCACTCCGTGCTGGTAGCGAGGCACGTCCATGGGGCACAGGGCCCTCCAGTGGCCACTCTCCTGGTCGTACAGCCGGAGCTCCCGGCTCACGACCAGCTGCTGCCGCATCACGCCGCCCAGCGCCAGCAGCCGGGTGCTGTCGGAGCGGATCTGCGTGCGCTCCGTCTGCAGCGCGGGCTTCAGGTAGGGCATCATCTGGTAGTTGCTGGCCTCCAGCAGCAGGTTGATGCACATGGCGTCGGAGCGCATCGCTCCGCCCTCGTCCTCCTGGGAGATGTGGATCAGCTCGCTGGGGCTCATCAGCGGGAAGCGGATGTGGCGCATGAGGGCGTAGGTGGAGGGGCGTCGCTCGGGGGCATGGTGGTCCAGCCAGGCCCTGGCCATGCGGTACAGCTCCATCTCAGAGAAGCCCTGCAGGGAGTTGCTGGCCAGAGCCTTGGCCAGGCTGCTCTCAGAGAGCTGCAGGTAGCAGCCGCTCTCCACCAGCACAGACAGGTTCTTGCTCACAAACTTGCCTGTTGTCAAGGAAACATGGATGAACATGAATGGACAGATGCATGGATAAATGGATGCTTGCTTGGATGCAAGGGCGTCGGAAAAAGGGGGGACGGGGGGGGGACGCGTCCCCCCCAATATCAACAAGCCAAGTATGCGTCCCCCCCAATCTAGGGTGTCGGAAATTGGCGGGACGCGTC
>JAODUE010032698.1:0-21083 GCA_027564755.1 Amblyopsis hoosieri
TGACACTTGTCTGGTTTATGTATGTGAGTATTTGTCTAGCGTAAAATAAATGTAACTATTCTTTCTTTACCACCACCTATGTTTCTTTATATATATATATAGCGAATATATTGCCTAGGGTAGTAATGTTACTTCCAAACCCTGTTACAGATTCCATCATACGTAACAGTATTGTAGAGGTTGTATGAAACACAATAGCAAAACAAAAACTTTTTTTGTGTGTGTGTGTGCTGTAAAGTGGATCTGGGGTCTTAGAGACCCCAAAAAGAACATGAGCCACACATGAGGCACACATTAACACATATTGCTCCTATTCCACAACTTGTGTTCATCGTATATGTGCATTTGAGTGGCTGCTGTCCTTTTACAGTTTTAAGCATAATCACTGCAGTAACACTTAACTCCCAAAGCTATTGTTTCTCCCACAAGCCCCTAGGCATGTTGGGTTGTACCACCAACATGTAACATTCATACAGTATGTGTTTTGCCTCAAACATGCCTTCATACTGGGTCTATTCATCAGACTTTGATGCATAGTGTGATTATCAGTGTTTATAAAGCAGTAAATCAGAGTGTGTGTCAGAGATGCCTGTTCATACTGTGTGTTTGTAGGCGCTTCAGCTGACATGAAGTTGAAAGCGGCAATGTGATTACAATTGATTAAATGCTGGTCTTAAATTTCCCTCTCCTGTGCCATTGGTTAATTTACAAAGAGTGCACTCCAAACTCTGCCCCAACGAGGAGCGAGGTTGGAGTTTGATGACATATCCACCTCCATGATGACATGCTGTGACATGGACGCTGTTCAGGACAATTGTCTGAAACAATGAGCCATTGGTGAGCATGTGTGAGGACATCCATCTCTTAAAGAGGATTAGTAGGGGAGACTGGGTATTGTTGTCACAAGGTTTGGTTGTCACAGAGCTCACAACTGCTCCACTAGGGGGTGCTGATTCAAAATCTGCATCAAAAAGAACTGCCACATCTTAATTTGTGAGCCCACACTTTGTTTCAATGTTAATCCACACCAGTCACAGGTGAGATGTTTATTTTTATTTTTTTAAGCCTCTTTAACTAAGGGCCATATTTTAATTATCTATGCGCAGGGTCTAAAATGCAAATTGCATTTAGGGCGAGTGACAAATCCACTTTTGCTAGTTTATTGGCGTTTAAAGCGGTCTTTGCGCCAGGCGCATGGTTCAAAAGGTCTGTACTTACTCTCTTCATTATTCATGGGTGTGTTTTGGGCATAACAAATGGTGAACCAATCTGAGTGTCATCTCCCATTCCCTTAAAAATCCAGGCGCACTTGTATCATAGGTGGATATTTATTATACTGGTGGGTTTGTGAAAGCACTGGAGCAGACCATCCAGGCAATAACGAGATCCCTAAAATATGTTGATGTAGGCTACACACTAATAATATTTCACAGTGTACTCTTTGAATTTTTAATCCGTTGCATGTCGGTCTGTGTGCTCCTGTGCGTCCCTGTGTGTGTAACAAGCAGAGTGCACGATTGATTGTTGTGCACCCGCCATAGGCGATACCATATTGATAATGAGCCGCACGTTGACTCTATAGACCAGGTTTTTGCTGGTCAATCGCGCAATCAATTTCCGCTGCCTCAAGATAGCGATGCGCCAGCAATGTGCTAGACCGCACCTCACGTTTATATGTGCCTAACAGAAAAATATTAAATGAAGATCAAGAACACCAGAATATTTATATCGAGCAGCAGACATTTACTTTGGGCTCTCCCACAAAGAGGTCATAAAACTTGCATACCAGTTTGTCTTTTCTGAAAACATACGTGTTCCAGCTTCATGGATGGAACCAGAGCAAGCTGGAGTTGACTGGTTTGCCCTCTTCATGAAAAGGTATCCAACGCTTTCCATAACAAATCCAGAAACAACCAGTTTTGCTAGAGCTTGTGGATTAAATTGGGTAAATGTCAAAGCATTCAACTTGGAAGTTGGACAACTTGTAAGTAGTTCTGAGGAGATATAAGTTTGGTCCAGAAGACATATGGAACATGGACAAGACAGGTGTGACTACCATAGACCAAAATAAGATTGTGGCACGGCGTGGTTTCAAACAAGTTGGCTCAATAACGTCAGCTGAAAGAGGCACTTTAGTAATGGTAGAATGTGCAGTTTCTGCAATTGGAAATGGCATTCTGCTTTTTTTTATTTTCCCAAGAGTGAACTTCCACAAAAGCTTTCTGTCAAAAGGGCCTGTCTGGTATAAGCAAGGAGCCAATTCTTCAGGCTGGATGAAGGAATGTAATTTTGTGGACGTCATTCAACAATTTGTACAGCACACCAAGACAGCTAAGGAGAAGCGATCTCGTATCATATTTGTCTATCGATGGCTTCAATCTTGCAAAGGACAACAGTATTGTCTTGCTCTCATTCCCTCCACATTGCTCACATCGCCTTCAACCACTGGATCGGTCAGTGTATATGCCACTGAAAAAACATATACATACTGCCTGTGAATCCTGGATGCTGCGGAACCCTGGGAAGACATTGACAATATATGACACTCCAGAGGTGATCTCCACAGCATACCCACTTTCAGCAACACCTCTGAACATTCAGGCAGGGTTTAGGGTTAGTGGAATCTGAGTTTGCATCAGCAAGTGTCACTGACCAACCACTGCCTGGCCCGAGCGCTGCTTCTCCACCTACATGCTGTACACTCCCTGGCTTGAGTGCTTCCCATCCACCTACCTGAAGGCTGAACAGGTGGAACAAAACTCAGACGCAAGCGTAAAAGTGTGATCTTGACGGACACACCCGAGAAAGCTATGTTGGAGGAGGAGAAATCTATGCAAAAATAGAAAAGCTTTTGCACATCTAAATGGAAGAAGTCTAGTGAGAAAGTGAGAAAGGCAAAAAGGAGGCATCTGCCATCTCAATCTTCTGAGAATGATGACTTTCCGCTAGGTGTGCATGGAGCCTTATTCAAACAGCTGATCCAGAGGAATGAGGGTTCAGTGCCTTGTATGTAAACAATGGGCCGAACGAAGAATGCACACAAAGATTCACAACATACTGCCAACACTGATTCCTGCTCCTCTGCTAGTGATTGATTTATATTTGAATATTTACTTAAAGTTCTAAGGTTCAAGGTTTTTTTAAGGTGCTAAATGATTAAATGTATAGTTATTGTTTGACTGAGTGTGACCTGACATTGTGTGACCTGACTTTGTAACCTTTCTTTAGTAGACGTGTCATCCATTTGGCCATATTGAAGGAGGGATGAACTCATTTCACTATTTAAACAAATCTGCTATTTTCTATTCTGAAATATTACATCTCCACCATGTTCAAACTGACATATAATAATAAAGTTGCATTGAACATTACAAATAATGACACCAGACAATATCTGAAACATAGCACATGTATAGAATAAAATAGAATAACGCATACCTGGGTTATACATGTATTTAGGTTATACATGGATTTAATTTTACAATGACACTTCTGGACTAAATATCTACTGAGAACTGTGTGTGTGTTGTAATATTTAGGTTTAAGCTTAATTATCCTGTAGCCCAGTTGATTTAAAACAGGGTTTCTTCTCCCCAAATGGCATTTTCACAGACCTTGGCGCCTGTATGTCTCTGCCCTTATCTAAATTAACATAATTGACACCTTGCAGAGTTTTCTCCACCAGCAAGCTTTGCCTGCTACACCAGTCGGCTGTAAAAGAGGCTGCCTTACGACACACACAATGAACAAGGCCCGAGTTTCAACTAACATTGAAAGACAAGCCAGCAACGTTCCCGAACCAGGGCTGATAGAGACCGACACAACCATCTCACCGAAAGCTCAACGTGACCCTGCTTTCACTCGGCACCAAAGTGTTTCTGGAAAACCGTCCACTCCCTCAAGAGGGGGAAGCGGGGAACCATCAAAGCTGTGTACAGTAAGAATGGGACTCTGTTGACCTCAACTAAAGAGGTAAGTGGTCGGTGGAAAGAACACTTTAAGGAACTCCTGAATCCGACTCTATTGTAGGGACAGATCTGGAGGCTGATGGGGGATTATTTTCAATTACCCTGGTGTAAGTCACTGAGGTAGTCAAACAACTACGCAGTGTCCCCGGGGATTGATGAGATCCATCCAGAAATGCTATAAAGTTTTGGAAGTGGAGGGGATGTCTTGGATGACAGGCCTCTTCAACCAGTTGGAGCCAGTTGAGGTGGTACAGGCATCTGGTAAGGATGCCCCCTGGGCACCTTCCTAGGGAGGTGTTCCAGGCACGTCCAGCTAGAAGGAGGCCTCGGGGAAGACCCAGGACTAGGTGGAGAGATTATATCTCTACAGTTGCCTGGGAACGTCTCGGGATCCCCCAGTCAGAGCTTGCTAATGTTGTTCGGGAAGGGAAGTTTAGGATTCCCTGCTGGAGCTGCTGACCCCGTGACCCGACTCCGGATGAGCGGGTCACGATGGATGGATGGGTGGATGGATGGATGGATGGATGGATGGATGGATGGGTGAATGAATGGGTGGATGGATGGATGGGTGGGTGGATGGATGAATTAGTTTACATTTAGTTTGCAATAGTTGACTATACCTTTAATGGTTGCAGCATTAAGACTCCCATGATAAATGAGATATGTAAGAATGGTTTAAGTAAACAGTGATTCACAGAAAGGAAATATAATATGATACTACATTTTCTATACTTCCAAAAATAACAAACCATTGATAGATACTCTGTTTAGGGATAATGTCCATGCCATTCCATTTCTCATTCTGCTTCCATACTGATGGAAATATTGTCCCCAACATAATCCTGTATATTTTACTCCACATAACTGAGTTATGCCCTTATAAGCAAATTACAAAGTTGTTTATCTTAATGATCAAGTTATTTGAAACCTGATGTCTGGACCTAATTGTGTTGTAGGGCAGCTTACTGGCCCATTGCTAGAGATAGAAACGTCAGCTGGCATTGAAATGATGAAGTCCTGATTTGATGATCAGTACATTTAAGTTTAGACTGTCTCAAATAACAGCAGCGGTACTGTATGACCAGCAGTCTTGAAATCAAAGACTCATAATCTGTAAACCTTCATATTAGTTATGCCATCAGAGCTTGTCTGGCTAATGTGATGTTTTCATAATGTATTCAAATCCCACAGCCTTGGAAGGCATCATTGATTATGTCATATTGAGATATGGCCTCCGTTTGGTCTATTGAACACAGATCCGCATTCAGCTGCTCAACGGAATGGTCCGCCTAATTCAAGACAAACGCTTCTGCACGCATAACAAATGTGGTGGAGTACTGAGTCACACCATGAGGGTAACATTACTCCCATGTGGCACGATTCAGTGGCCTCGTTTTAAATTTTACTCATGCACCATTGAGTGAAATTAGCCTGCTTTTAGACAAAGCAAAATGATCAATTCTCTGTGAGAGCAGCTACCCACAAAGTCAATAAAAGGTATTGTATTACATGCTGGCAATGATACGGGGAGTGGTCTGAAGGGATTTACAGTATAGACAGATATGTTGCATACCGCAGAGGAATGGACTGGAATCTGCAATACAATGTGGGGAAGTGGATAAATAACATCCCCACTCTGCAGATTCATAGATCAAACAGATAAGAGACTTCAAAACTTTCCATTTCAGCGCATGAGAGCTCACGTCTCTAAGTTTCTGCTGGGCACTCTCTCCGTTCCCCATTTGCTCTCGTCCAGCGATAGTTAGTGATACTCAGGTTGATTGCGATTAAACCTGAAGATTAATTAAATTATTCATTATTCAATTGGCCAGGCAGATGGTGACTGGTGGTGAACATTAGAAACAGAGAGGGATTTATTAAAACCAGCAAAGCTAAATTATATAACCAATGTCAACTCAAAACGTACATTAGCAGCCGTCTGCATGCTGCTAATTAGAACAGGAGCGGTACACATCTTATTAAGAATCAAAGTCAGAGAAGCAGTGTCTGTTGCTTGCTCAGTAAGCAACCTCCTGCTCTAAATAAACACATATGCTGTGGGCTGGTAATGCAATCAAAGACAGGAGTGTGAGCAGATAAAAGTAAGGATCCATTACAGCCGCACGTGTTAAGCCCTCCTACTCACTTCACCTTTTGATCGGGAGTAACACTGGCTACTTCTGGGACCCTGGCCACAGTACTGCTAAGGCTACGGCGCACACAAATGCTAGTTATAACGTTATGGTGTATTTTTGAGTTGTGTTCACTTGTGTTTATTGCTGTGCTTTCATTTATATGTTTATTATTTTCCTTGTTGTTAATATTAAATGTTTGTTTGACAACAGATTTAGAAATAACATTATAAGTGAAATATTTCTAAGGAGTGTAGGGACACCCCTAAACACTCTTTTGCAACAAGTGTAGAGAATGTGTTAAAGTGGTGCTGGCGGAATTGGGCCTGAGTCAGACAATATGCTACAACCTAGTACAGTGACATGTTTAGCATATGTGCTGGTATTTCAGGGCATTCAAGGGTGTGTTGCCCAGTTTTGTGCGAACAAACTGGGGTCTTAGAGGTATCGAGCCAGCTCAGGCAACCTGATTAATACGCTGGCACCATAATAGGGCAATTTCACTGCATGAACCCAAAATGGAGCAAACGGTGAAGCAAAATATCAGTCCACACGGTGGGGTATTTGTGTCAGACATGGAAGCCCAAATCAGCACTTAGACGATAGATCGAGAGGTACAGGTAGCATACCTAGCTAACAGAGCTAAAGCCATTTGAACGAGAAGAAGGAACATGCCCCGTTCCAATTAATGTAGACCTATAGTGTCTTCTTTCAATGTGTTTCTGTAAGATAATCATGACATATTGCAGTCATTGTCTCTTCTATAAAGTGAACATCTTAAATGGGAATCTGAGCATATCACAAGTGAAAAATTTCACTTGACAATAAAGGATTGTTGCTAAGGCACAAAGGGAAACCTCAGCTTGCCCCTATTGAACCTGAAGAGATCTTCCGCTCTAAAAGCCTTTTAGTTGGCTAAAGTAGGCTGGGCCTCAGGGCAGAAGGTTATAAGATAAATGGAGAATAATAGACAACATATTCTCAATTGTGTGACGTCTCTCTCTAGTGGACGATTTGCATTGTGGCTCAAACCTACTCTCAGAGTGACACTTTATTGCCTGGCCTGTTATTTATTGCCTCTGAAAGGTCTGAGGTGATAAAACTAGACGGTATTATGTCTCCCATATACTGTACAGATGCGTGCACAAACAGACTTGAAAACAGACACATGAAGATGACATTTAGTCAATATCTTTGATAATATTACAAATATTATTTTCATTATTTTTGATAAAATCCAAGTCACAACATAGATTCACAATCCACAAATCCTCAAGTTAAAAAGAGCTCAATAAAGCTAGCATTAAATAATGATGCTTTCAAGGCAGGTACAGTGATTAATGGCAGATAACTGGCCAAGCTGGGAAATTGGAGAGGTTACCTGACCATGAGCAGCCAAGGGATATTAGTCCAAATTCAGCTTCTGTCAGTCCTGCCGGACTGCAGCCTACTGTAAATGATTCATGAAAATATTAACAAGGGTCGTTCTTGGGAAGACCGGGACAAGCTCTGGTGTGAGGCTGTCTTCTGCTGCCTCCACATGAAAGTATGATACTAACCCCCCCCTTGCTAGTTCGATCCCTGCTAACTCCTCACCAAGTGCCGAGGTGTCCATGAGCAAGACATCTAACCCTAACGGCTTCTGGTGGTCAGGTGTCTCCTTGCATGGCTGACATCGCTATCGGTGTGTGAATGTGAGGCAAATAATGTAAAGCGCTTTGGATAAAAAAGCGCTATATAAATGCAGTCAATTTCCATGTTACCTATAAAAGCAAAAGCCCAGTCCTGGTTTTCATTGACACTGGAGCAGCTAATGTATGTGACGCTGAAAAAAGGACTGGTGATACTAGCACAGTATAGAAGATACAGTAACCACCAGCCCCACCAAAATAAACACACTAAAACAGACCTCTGCACAAAGCATCTATCTGCAATGTACACTTCTCTTGACCATGAAACTCAGTGTTCACCTGATCATGTAGTGCAGTATCTTCTTTACATGTTTCTCAAGTCATTATCCTTGACCACACAGGCACCTAGCTACTTCTCATATTTAAGCAAATCAATAGTATCACACGGGGAAAATGCCAGAAGTACAAGAAGATCAGGTTTACACCCCAGATTGGTTTCTTTTATCCTTGTCTAGTTCTTCACATTGGCATACTAAAAAGCCTGCAAGGTATGCTGGCATTCAAACCTTTATAGGGTTTAAGACGTGTGCTGCGAGCATTTGCACTCCCATGTTTGTCCTGAGGGCAGAGTGTAGAGCCTTTTGTAATGGACACGGTGCTGACATTAATTGCGTATTTTCAAACAGATAGCCTGAATACCTCATTTGAAGAAATGTAAAAGCCAAGTTGAGAGTAAATTGCACACACACACATACAGTAGCTTTATTCAATTCCACTTTATTGCAGACCCTTGGGTCCATATCAGCAAACTAAAACAAAACCACAAGGAAACATATATAATACAACTACCAATTACAATGCAATTATCAATTACAAATCATATAGCTCATAACTGTACACTGTAATTGCAAATTATTATAAAAAATATCTAATACTAAAGAACATACAGACATTTATTCCAGTGTTTCCAGAGGCAAGAGAAATACCTCAACCATCAGGATGAGTTGAGAGGGAGTTGCTTGCCGGGACGTGGTGTCATTATTACTCTATTGTACAGCACCACATTTATATATACATTAATATATACATATACAGGAACATATACATATTCTATGAAAAATAATATCATTATGATATATCATTTTTAACCAGATTACCGTTAGACAATACACAATATCTTATTTTTATACAAATTTTACCAATATCAGTAGCTAGCCACACCTGGCAAATAATTAGCATAGCGGCCCAGTTTTCTTTCCAAACATTTTCACACTGGCCATATTTATACACTTGTTTACTGAAAAGCATAGTGAAAACCATGACATTATCATTTCACATAATGTACTTCCATGCATATTTGCATTATTACCGTACCACATTAATTAATAATACAATGCATTAAGCCACTACTGTTTAGTTTTTTATGTTTTATTGAATGTTTTTCCATGAAGTTCCACAGATGTTCTGGAAGATCCCGACCTCTATCTGGTCACAGCTGTCTCTGATGTGGAGCCAAGGTGTTGCGCTTTCTGAATTATCTTCTGCATTCAGAGTCAGACCCCTTAGCAAATGGTTGTCATGGAAATGCTTCCCCAGTCCATGACCTGCACCAACAGAGACTGGCCTTCACAACTGCAATAACACCACATGAAGGGAAGGATGACAAATTAACCAAAAAGTAGGCTTACCCAACCGGAGGCCAATCTCTGGAAAAGTCGCACAAGGGCTATGCCATAACACATTTATATCAAGTTACAATGATAAAATAGCATCCAAAAAATAAGCGATGACAAATATTAATACATTATGTTTTCACATAGGCCAAGTGGGCTACATGTGTTTTCATCAGAGAGCACAAATGTTAATTAGTGACCACTGAAAAAGGTGTCAATAAATTTATTTAACAGATTTATTTAATATTTTATGATGCTGTTTTACATCATTCTTATTTGCAAAGAGCAAGAGCAAATGAAGTCTGTGTTAAACCCAGATGAGACATCTTACATTAGGGGATTAGAACCATTTTTAAATAAGGAGCTACACTGTAACCAGTCTCCATCTGCTGCATTCATTTGTCTCAGTGTCATTTCTCTCCCTCAATCACAGAGGTGCCACATACTGTACATCACAATGTGGACCTGGTTGAGAGTGCAAGTGGTGATGGGAATCAATATTGACATTGGTCTAAATAAATTGGTTAACTGTCCTGCGCAGGACCTCCAGTCCTATACAACAAAACTGCAAGCATGTCCCTCCAGCAGCTTTTTTTGTTTACTCTCTGGGAAAACACAAGGAACACTAATGCCTAATGCTCCATAACATTCTGACATCACCAGTCCACTGGAGAGAAGGACTCACTCGATTTGATGGGCTAATTGTGTGTAGCCTAATGAATCAATGTCTCCTGAACGACAGATGCCCCTGCGCATGCTCCCAATGTCACGTAGATGCCGCTGTAAACAGAGCGGATGGGGGTTGAGGGATAATTGAATTCTCATTTATTTTTTCTCCTTTATCGAGTGATTTAGTCATTATTGGTCGACACCTGACAGTTCGGCTCGTGTGGACACATCCTGTACGTCTTCTGCCTATAGGTGGTGCCGTGACGGTAACGGAGATGTTCTTTAAATGCCCTGAAGTCATGTAATCATACAATACTGTAGACTGTATGTGCGCTTATCACTGAAGACGATACGACAATAATAAACAATAATATAAACTGTAAAAATATCAGTTTAGAAATGCTTGGTAAGAACAACTAAATGTTGTTGATTTTTTTTTTTTTTTATACAGTATATTATATTGTCCACCCATCTAGCAGTATTTCTGAAATAGTATGATGGCTACTGCAGCTTGGACACCATTGACTGTGTGAAGTACCAGGAGGGACAAAAGTATCAGAATAACAGCCCAAAACAAGGAAGACCTCAGTGTGTTTTACTGTAAGATAAAACCGAGAAATACAATTTCAAGATCCTGTATTTTCAGAATACAGAGAACACACTCAGAAATACATAATTCATTGATGCCTATTACTCCAAAATCTCCATTAAGATAAATGGAAGAAATTACGGCTAGAACAGACATAGTTTAAGCAAGTTTGCTTTGATGGATATTGCAAAGAATAATATACTGGTGACAAGTTGGTGACACATGGATCATTTAAATCATTTTAGACCTATTGCACTAATTATTCAAGTTAATACCTAATCATGGCTACATGTACATGTATTTGCTGAATGGTATTATCATTATTTAGCCAAAATGGAAATAAAAATACATGTATGCACTTCTGGCCAGCTGTTAAGTCCATAAATGTAAGTATCCGTCAGTCCGTCCGTCAATTCGACACAGCAGTCTTGTGGATGCAAGCCCATATGCGAGAGTAGTGCTTTGGAATTCTGAATGTTTATAACAACGCATTGCCTGCATGCATGCACAGACTGTGTCTCTTTGGCAATTATTAGATTTGCTGGAAAGAACCTTTTTTCTATGTCTTGCTTGAGCATTGTTAACCAAGACTAGCCTACCACTGCACATGACAAGACAGGGATTTTCCTGGGATTTCCTTGTTGTACGGGCACTTTATTAGTGTTCTATCGGGAGCCAATATGTGGCTTTCCCTGCAATGGCATTTCCTTGATGTTAATGGAGCGAAAATCGGTCTTAAAATAATTATAAATATAATATTATAATATATATATTATTTGTGTTGGCACAGTTTTCTATGATATATGTTGGTGTAACTAAGATTCGCTGGAAAGAAAAATGTGTATATGCTTATTTCAAAACGTTTACACTCAATGTGTGTTCTAATTCAGGCGCATTTAAGACATGGCACTTCTGCATTTTGCCGCTTTGCATCAATCGCATGCGCAGTCAACGTGCACCGGTCCGCTCGGCCGACGCAGAAGTATAACATGTTGAAGCGATGTTGTAGCTGACGGCGTAAACTATACGTAAGGTCGACGCAGAAGCATAAATGGGCCTTTGCTTTGGCCCTGGATTTACTTTTCATCTGGGCAACATTGCAGTGCCTCTCACATCAGGAGGGCCTGGCAGTGCTTAATCAGTTGAAAATTAAACAATGGTGGACTCTGTGCTGTCTCACATACCAGCATCTAGTGAAATGTGAAACATGCACACACACACAAACATTCATGCAATCCTAAAGAAGGGGCGCCATAAAGGGCTTACTAGAAGAGAACATGATGTCATATATGTTTTTTTTTTTTTTACCCAGCAATGTCTGCATTTAATAACAAGACCAGGCAACATCTTCGACCTACTGTATTAATTAATATTCCAATTAGACATTTAATGGGATTTTTATGATTAGCTATTTTGAATAAGTACCATTGCATGTATTACAGTATTTCATATAGAACTAGGTTGTATTAAAATGATAACATTATGACCCAAAATGCAGTCATAAATTAATGATAATCCTCTTTGTTAGGTCTTTTACTCAAAATATAGTGATATAAATTTGGAATAGGGAAAACAAATAATTACCATGTTTTATGCAAATATGGGTAAAAATAATAGCTTCATATTGAACACAAAATGGGTAAAAGGAAGATCCTCAGGTAGAAAATAGTGTCATCCTCATTTATGTCTCACCCAGAATGTATTATTTGTTATTGAGAACATGTTACTGAGGTAGAGTACCAGTGGTATTCAGTGGTATTTGTACACCATGTGGTGTGAGAAGGGCAGGCAAATGTCAGTCATCTGAATCTTTGGTAACATCAATTACAGTAATCAGAAGTTGTTGGTGCTGAGTTCTCAGTTGGGATATTCTTAAGAAACTGTCATATTACAGAAATGCACACAAATTCAAAGTATATGCACATTGGATATGTGATAAGGAGACATACAAGCGAAACCAGTAGAGAACGGGGATTTAAACACAAACGATTAGACAGATGTGATCACATTAAGTCTGTACACCCATTGGATCCTGCAGTGGATTGGATTTCTATTGCTCAGTATCACAATCAATTTTAAGTGTCTCTTGACTTAGTTGTCTCACCCTCCATTACGGCACAAACAAGCAATCACTGTCCACAAGAGGGTATACGATTACAGTCAGACTTTAACTGATATCCTGGGAAAGCAGTTAGATGTTATTTGAATAAATCTCACAAGCGGATGGGGGTCGATTTCTGGAGTGGATGCAGTGAATCAATCTACACTGTTGATGCTCATCTTCACAGTGGTAAGTGACAATTTCTACTGTCATGTCAGGCTGACTAGTTAGCCTTTTTTGTCTCATTAAAATCGCCTTGATTGGCAGAGATGGCTGCAAGCCGCCTAGATTGAGACTGACATTAGGGGCAAAAGATGGCAGATGTATTCCACCTGTCATCATCAATGTCTTCAAAGATCTCTTTTAAAAATCACATTGAGGATGCTCAAGACACACGTTCACAACCTAACGGCACATAGTGACACTCAAACATGCGATAAGAGCAAAGGAGGCAATATCTTCCTTACTTACACTTTACAGTACATACTGTGTTCTGAAATACGATCATGTACTGTTGCAATAAGGTCATATGCAATTCATCAAAAATAATTAATTTAAATGTTTGTAAAAAGTACAATGTAATAATAGTTCATACATAATTAAAGCATACTAGTTTATGTCTCCACTAAAACACACAAGTTTATGTCTCCACTGAAACACACTAGATTATGTCTCCACTGAAACACACTAGTTTATGGCTCCACTGAAACACACTAGATTATGTCTCCACTGAAACGCACTAGTTTATGTCTCCACTGAAACACAGTAGTTTATGTCTCCACGGAAACACACTGAAACACACTAGTTAATGTCTCCACTGAAACACACTAGTTTTTGTCTCCACTGAAACACACTAGTTAATGTCTCCACTGAAACACACTAGTTTGTCTCCACTGAAACCGTAACATCTTCTTTAACAGCACAATTATTTGTAATCAAAGTTATCAGGCTTTATAGGTGATAAAAATATATGATATTTAATGGAAACAGCTCTTGGTTTCAGTAGAAAACAGAATTGGCTATATTTATTTTTGCTAGATGTTGCTATGCATTACTTATATTGTGTGAATGTGTCAAAACATATTTTTTAAAGCATTAATATACTACACATTATACAGGTGCATCTAAAAAAATTCAAGCCTGCATTTGTTTTAATATTGATGATTATGGCTTACATCTCATGAAAACACAAAATTCAGTATCTCTGAAAATTTCAATATGACATAAAATAATTTTAATACAGACATGTCGGCCTTCTGAAACATATGTCCATGTACAAGCACTCACTACTTGGTTGGGGCTCCTTCTGCATGAGTTACTGCATCTATGCGGCGTGGCAAGGAGTCGGTCAGCATGTGGCACTGCTGAGGTGTTATGGAAGCCCAGTCTGCTTTGATAGCAGCCTTCAACTCGTCTGCATTCTTGGGTCTTGTGTCTCTCATCTTCCTCTTGACAATACCACATTCATGTTCTATGGGGTTCAGGTCAGGCGAGTTTTGATGGCCAATCAAGCACAGTAATCCCATGGTAATTGAACCAGGTATTGGTATCTTTGGCAGTGTAGGCAAGTGCCAAATCCTGCTAAAAAATGAAATCAGCACCTCCATAATTCTTGTCAGCAGAAGAAAGCATGAAGTGCTCTAAAATGTCCGGGTAGATGGCTGAGTTGACTCTAGAATTCATGAAACAGTGGAACAACACCAGATGGCATGGCTCCCCAAATCACTACTGACTGGAAACTTCAGACTAGGCTTCAAGTAACGAGATAGTGAGACAGATAAACCTAGCTGTGTCATGAGCACAACATTATCATACTGTAGATACACATTATGGGATTATATATGTAAAGATGCAGATAGGAGGGCATCATTTTCCCAGAACAATTTTAGACAATGAACAATATTCTTATTTACAGTATGTTTGGTACTCCAAAAATGCAGTATATATTTTAAAAATGTAGTTATCTTGCCTTCTACATATGTTAGTGGTTGGTTTGTCCATAATCTAGAACATTGTTCAAGTATTTCTAGAGACTATTGACCAGCAAGAGAGAAATAAATATGTGTGATTTGATGTGCATTCAAAGAATATGAAATGCAGCGCTGCATTTACTATAGCTGGATGTCTGATTTTAGGAAGACAGCTCTTTTTGATGGCTGCAAAGATCAAAGGCAGGATATTTGCTTATATCGGCAGTATTTTTATAGCTCCCTCACCACCCCAACACACTCATTCCCCACCAGCACACATATGCCCTCAATCTATAGCATCTTTTCTAAGCAGCAACATGCAAACTAACACTATGCTCATTAGAAGAGAAGTTTACATCAGTGACAGCCAAAGTCTGTCACTAAACTTGAAATTCTGTTTAGAGTTGAATGGAAGATGACGTTTGAAAAGAGCTGAAAATAATTGTGTTACCTTAGCATCCACTTGTCCCTAATTTCCAATTTCATTTTCTGTAGACTTTTCTCAGAACATGAGGGACATGCTACCGGTAGCTTGTTTCCTATATTGCCCGACTGAACCCTGCTAAGGTAGCAAACATAAAAAGGCATATTTCATTGCACTACCATGCCCTGCTATAAAACATTTATGAGTCATTAGCCTGCCATGCCAGAGGACATTGGTGTTGCCTTGCGAGGTCTTAGGGGTCAGGTAGTGAAGAGACTGGGGTGTTTTACAACAGAAATGTCGAGCCAATCACGTTACAAGCCGACTTTCCCTCGCTCTTTAATTTTTAAAATACACCTTTCAGTCAAGATGTGAACACCTCTCACTTTCCGAAAACTAAATCCGGTTTGGGGAAAAAATCCCTAAGATGAGTGGTGAACTGCATTATAATTCCCAATGCCATGTGCGATAAAGACATTATTTCTCTGCCCTCTCCTCTGTGAGAATATATGGAGAGACCTCTGTGCCACATCATGGCAGCTGAGAGGGCAGTACAGCAAAAGCCCCTTTGAAGGAATTTTTGTGTGAGATGAGTTTGTTCTCTTGGTCTCCATAACATTACTTTCAGCATTCATGCAGCTAAAAGGAGATCTATTGGTGAATTGTGCCTGAAAGAAGAGGCTTAGAGGAAATGACAGTTTCGTGTCACAGCCTCAGCACCAGCAAAATGAGGGTTACAAAATTACACAAATGTCCACAAGCACCTCCAAAAGACCTCTTTGTAATTGGATCCGTTTTGAGTGGTTGAAGCCTGTGTAGAGACATACAGTCAAACCAAGGAACAGAATGGACATCCCTCTTTCCCTTTTTTCCCTTTACATATTTTGCATTTGTAGAGGATATAAAACAAAACAGCAGTGAAGTTAAAATCCCTGTCACATTAATTTCCCTCATCGCTGAGCAGATACGACAACATCAAGTTTCAAAACCATGTGGATGTTCCTTTGCCATAAAGATGAGCCATAAACCACTGGCCCACTGTGTTGATAATCATGTAGTTTTCAGACATGAATGTTTGACCTGGATCGGGTCTGACATAATTGCTATGATTCTCGGGTACAGTATATAAAATTTACCAACTGGAACACCCGATCTTAAATATACTGTATATAAGGAAGCAATTACAAAATGTGGAATGTCATGGTTTGACGAAACAGGCAGGTTCAGTGGGGCCAGTGAGCGATGTATACTATTGCCAGTGCCCCTGAACATGTTTACTTGTTACGCTGAGGTCCGGGATGGCCAGGTCCCCAGTTATTGCCAGGGCATCCCTAGTTCAATTTGAAATCACAGTTTGGGGGGGGGGGGTCATTCATTTATTTCCTCAGTCATGTTGTGCCTATGAACTGTCAAGAGCACAGCAGAGCGTGTGGCAGAGCCCTGCACATGTCCTATTGTGTAGACTGTACAGTGGCAGAGTCCTGCACATGTCCGATTGTGTAGACTGTACAGTGGACTAGCCCTTCACATGTCCGATTTTGTAAGACTGTACAGTGGCAGAGCCCTGCACATGTCCGATTTTGTAAGACTGTACAGTGGCATAGCCCTGCACATGTCCGATTGTGTAAGACTGTACAGTGGCAGAGCCCTGCACATGTCTGATTGTGTAAGACTGTACAGTGGCAGAGCCCTGCACATGTCCGATTGTGTAGACTGCACAGTGGCAGAGCCCTGCACATGTCCGATTGTGTAGACTGCACAGAGGCAGAGCTCTGCACATGTCCAATTTTGTAGACTACAGTATTTATCCCAACACTAATAACCAACAACAGCCTTTTATTACCGTACGCGACCGATATCCCACTCTCCCTCCTGCACCCTCTGGCCCGCTTTCATGTAAAACGCAAATCTACTGCCCATAGTCGCGGAAGGAATGCGTCTTGTTTTGACGTAACCATGAGAACGTAACCAGTAAACAAACCACGTACATTAACAATAAGATTGATTTATTAACAGTTTCTAAATAAACCTAGCTTATTTTAAACTAATTAAAACAATATATGCGGTGAATGATGTAAAATGTAATTGGTGCATTTTTATTAATTGTTTCAAAAATAATACCAACTGTAGGGTATGTCCAATAAACATGTATTGTCTATGGGGGAATGTAAAAATATTAATTAATGTGTTAAATTTGTGACAAGAAAACACCATATTTGGTCAAATCGTTTTATAAAAGCCTAATGATTTGCCTCGGAACTGTGACTATATCAATATCAATAAGGATGTATATGTTATGTATGCTATTCCCGAATGCAGAAAAGTCACAAATTGGTGCATAACATTTGATAAAAATGCAGGAAATGTTAGACTCGCAACATTTACATTTTCTGGGGGAGGACCCCAGACCCCGTGCTTAATGTGTCAAGACCTTCCCTAAGTTTGGCAGCAACGGGAGCTGCAGGGTAATTTGAAAAGTTAATCAAGACATGATTTACCATCTCATTTTACTTCTAAAAATATGTTCTCCTTACAAACACCACATCTTTCTTACTAATTACATGCTAGTCTGTAAGGTCTATTGACAAAAATGCAAAGTGTTGTTTCTTATCACAAAAAGAGACAACTGAATGTCACCTCACATTCTATCTTCCAACCCCCCCCCCCCCAACCCCAGTTGTTTATTGCAGCCCCTAAAGATCCAAGCGTCAGTGAGAGACTATAAAGGTGATTGCGGTGTTTATGAGAACTGATTTGCAATCAGGCAAACGCGTCAGAGAGACTTTCCTCTTGAGCACAATTCACCCCTTCACATGGTGAGGGATAATTACAGCTCATCTAAAAAATGCTGTTTTCATGTTCCCTCTTAAGGTGTACTGTACGATGTCACCACCAAACATTTACAGAGGTATCTCTGACTTTTTACTGTACAAGAAACTGCAGCATCTCACCTGTACTGTAAATGAAGAGTTCAGATGCAAAAACCTCTAAATTCATCTGACATCTTTATTTTATTTTTATTTCAAATATTTCAAATAATTTGTTATGTTTTTGGAATATATTACTTTTTATTCAGTGACATACAGTCGTTTCATTGTATTAAAGGTGAAATGAGTGACCCCAAATAATGAAACCTAATAAATATTGCTTTTGCTAATTGCTACTTTTTTCAGATGAACTTAGAGGTTTTAGCAACTGCTCTTCAAATGTCAACTCATGTTTACATTTTTGATGGTATTACTAACACCATAATATCCTGACTAATGCTGTGCTTGTGTAAACATTTGTGATGATGCAATAAAAAATGGGCAGGTCTTCATTGAAATGTCCTTGGATCAAATGTTCTGATCAGTGCCAATAAACCTTTGAGGGTGTCCTTGGGCAGGACAGACAGGGCCATTCACCATAGGTTGTAATATGATAAACAATCCTTCTATGATAGTCCGTGCTCTCACCATCTGCTATACAAATACTTTTCTGCTCTGGTCCAAACTATATAGACTATTTTACGCTGGGCTATAGGCCACGATTGTACTGTATATTTCCATTGTCAAATAGGTTGGTTTTTGTGTGTGCTCGTGAAGCACAAAACTGTTCACACAGCAGCTGTAGTAGACTACTATTTCTGTTTACATGTAGAACGATCAATTTAATATGTAATAATTTAGCAGCTGCTTCTATCCAAAGTGACTCAAATGAATATCCTGTACTGTATGTTCGGGAGCAGTTATGGAGTTGGGCATCTTGCCCAAAGATGCTTACTGGTGGGCAGGGCACGTCGACCGGAACCATTTATTTTTCGGCTGCAGTAGGTAATTCTTCTTTCAGAGTTTCATTCTATTATGGTAATTTACCGTTTCATTCAGTATTTCAAACAATTACAAACGAATTAATGAATGCGCAAAACCTTGACAGGCTATACAACAAAGACTATAACAAAGTTAATCGCAGAATGCGGCAGCAGCTGGCCTTCTCTTAATAAATGCAGGCAAACATTACCAAGATGCACACTGGTCCCCACATGGCTTATGGCAGAAGCCAGACAGAATGCCTCACTGCACACTTTCATGAAGGAGTTAATAGCAGAAAAGTGCCATCTACCTGTAGACAGAGGTTATCATGGGCCCTATAGGCAGCATTGTTGTGCAGACCCTTGCTGTGTCATCACAGACTGTAGAGGATAAAAAAATGAACATTAAAAATGAAACAGGTCAAGCAAAACTTTCTAGAACGTCATGGACAGCAGGAATGAAACTTTATATATTTAGATTACACACACACATTCACACACACGCGCACACACGCACACACACACACGCCCACACACACAATCCAAATGTCGTCAATGAAGAACTTTTCATTAATATATTAAGGGCAGAATGGACATCCCTTATTGGAAAATGCTACCGTCATACCGTATAAGGACTTACTCAGACTAACCGATATATTAATGCTTCTTAAAAACATAACCTGTATATCCCTCTCAGAACTTTTTCATATTTCAAGGAATCTGGGAAGATGGGTGTGCACACAAACTCATTCGGAGAGTTGAAAAAAATACGAGAAACTGCCTGCAGGTAACAATGACATAAGGTAAAACCACAATTTGTGCTGCTGAGCCTTGTTAAACGACGCCGGGGCTGTGAAGGGAATTGTGTCTTCTACCGGCTGCGCCTCTCGGAGGCGCCGCTGGAACCGGCGGGCGTGGGTGCACCGTTAAGTGACCACAAGATTTAATGCAAGCAGTGATTCCATTTGGTTTGTGTGTGTGTGTGCGTGCGCGTGTGTGCGCGTGTAAACAATGCGCACGCACACACAAAGGCGCGTACATTGTGACCACACACGTACTGTATGTGGTCGCGCATATGCCGACGTCCCCAGGATCCTCCCAGCTGCGTTGTTCGTCTTCAAGCTTCATTAGAACGCATCGCTGCCGTGCCCCCCCCCCCACCACACCAGCACAGACTTCCATCCCCTCTTCATTTTCATCAAAACATTGCAGATGAGGTCCTGAGCCCAATTAATCACTCCGTAGCCCCTGCTGAACTGCCCCTCTATTAATCAACCCAGGCCCACCATACTACTATACTGCAGGCTGCACCATCCCAACACAATGCGTAATGTGCTTGTTGGTTTACAACATCACAGGTAGTCAGTTATAAAGAAACTCTCTACTTGGTCCTATATGTCACCACAGCACATATTTACACTGCAATTTTTCATACACTGCAAATTGTTCTGTTCTTGCCAAGTTTTAAAATCTCAGATCTGGAAATATGAGATTAATGCTCTTGTTTTAATTAAAAGTTATTTACTAGTTTCTATATTTTAATCAATGGTATATTCTTAATTTGATCATGCATATGTCTTTAATGCCTCAATTAGTCAGGAAATCTTAAAATTGATACTTGTACTATTAAAACAAGCTAAAATAGATAGAATATGAATTTGTACCATTTTCACACACACAAAAACATAACCTTTTTTCAAGATTCAGTGCTTGATTAAACTGCTTGTTATAAGAATCACACATGGCATTTAAAAAAAAGCTTTTTATTTTTATTTTATTAAATGGCAATGGCCCACATGCTTAACCTACCATGTAATGAAAGAACACTTTTTATGCTTAAATTTCCATGACCCCAGATTCTTAATAGACATCTTATATTACCTTGCTGTATAATAAAATCTCAATGAGCTTGACATACATAAAGACACATGGAATCAGAAAAGGTAAATGTAAACTGTAATACATTGACTATTAAAAGCATGTACAATATACAGTATGGCAGAGAGAACAGCATCAAACACAATTTATGTGCAATAATATCACTAAAATCATATTTTAGTGGCACAAACATACTTTCTTTGAAACTAATGGAAAAATATGAGGTGTAATCAATGAGCTCATGCACTATTTCTGTTG
>JAODUE010032709.1:0-21083 GCA_027564755.1 Amblyopsis hoosieri
TCCAGACAACACAGCCCTCAGGTTCATAGGGGCACCCAAACCTCTCCACCACGATAAGGTGATGGTTCCTGGAGAGGAACGTTAGAATTCATGATGAATTATTTCCCTATTCGCATTAATGTTTCAGAGAAAGATTAACAAGCCTTAATTGTGTCAGACAAAGCTGTAACAGATTAACATTAAAGGCAGGATCAGTCATTCTTGCTAATTTCGAGCTCAAATCAAAACAGCATCGCTCCGCGGTCTTCCGCCACCACAAACATCAAAATGCATTGCGAAGCAAAGCGCAGTACTACGGCTTTGTTGATGTGAGCGGTGTTCGTCACTTTGTTTATGTACCTATTTACGGAGCCAGAGCTGTGTTGAAGTATCAGATCATTTTTTCAACACACACAGAGAACGGTAAACTAGCGGAATGCGAGGAAATATTTGGTGAATTTGACTAAATGTGTATTATCTTACAAATAGCTTTCAATAGCTGACTTTACCTTTAACTCCTCTACTCCTTCTACATGCACTGTACTCCGTGTCGCAAGTATCTAAGTTACCGGAGGCCCCACTATACGATATTATCACGATAATTATGTCACAATACGTTAATATTGCCATTTTAAATATATTGTGATATATTGCAATTTATTGCCATTTTCCTAACTTTAAATGATGTCCCCAAAGTAAAACTTTGTCAACATCCGTTTGTTCATCTCACATCAATTGTATTGCTGCAAAATGTGATTGTGAATGTGACATTAAATTATTATGTGGAATTTATATAATAAAAGATCGATACTTGATACGTGTATCGAAACAGTATTGCCATGGGAAATATTGCAATATTGTATCGATTTTTTTCTCTTACCCCTACTAAATCATAGATAAACAATTGATTCCTATTTTCTGCCATGTGGAAAGGTTGTGTAAGATCCACGTCTGCAGGAACACGCGCCAGCGCCTACCACTAGTATTCACCGTTCCAGGGACTCCCTCTTGTTAATCCCGCCTTCTATGTCAACAACATACTACAATCATCCCAGATCCCAATCACCTGAATACTAATCACTTGTGCACACAGTGTTTAAGGCAGTCTGACTTTCTGTTAGTTGTGAAGTATTGTTTCTTACTCTACTGAGCCGTTATTCCACTAGTCCTTGAGATAGCCAAGTCCTGCCGCGGTATTTGAATTTTGCGGTTATCGCGACAGCCCTAGTTACAGGTTGAAGTTCACCAATTCAGGAACTCGGGTGTCAAAATTATTTCTGAACTTTCCATCGAATTACGACTTGAGAGGTCGTTCATGTGCTATTTCCAAGTCAGGAACTCGTATTTACCATAATTCCGATACAACGTGAAGGCAGCATTAAACACATTTGTTTGTACAATATGAGAGAATTAAACATCATGTGTACATGGAAGAAGTCTTATAGTAGTTATTTGACTTCAACTAGTGTAGAATAAGATTTTATGTATGTTGTAAAAGGATTATTTTAACAGTGAATCACTGATTCAGGAGTCGTACATACAAATGATAATCCCCAATGACAATAGAGTGTTTGCTACTGGTTCAACTGGTCTTTTCTGGACAGCAGTGCTGGGACCGCTGTCACAGGCTTTGGGCCCCCCTCCCCTGCATCACTGTACCGCTCGTGGCTTTGTATAATCTCAGTTGTGCAATGGGTGTGTAAGTGCAGCTGACACATGACTACAGCTGGCCACAAAGCAGCAGGCCCCTGCATTAGTGAGGCCCAGCAATCAGTAATACTGCTTGCTGCGGGATGAATATAACACCGCAAAGGGGCCTTTATCCACACCCCATCTCGCAAAGGGGCCCAAGCACGCACAAATATAAGCACACCCTCAACAGAAGTTCTTGTTCAAGAGTTTAGTTTACATACTAGATAATCAAAATATATAATATCCAATGACAGAATCAACCTATACTTTACTGTTAAGAATAGTCGGGTTACCGGCAAGGTAAAATGCTGACATTCTGCAATGTTTAGATGCATAGAGGGGGTAGCCAGTGTATGAAGCCAGTCAATGTAAAGCCTGGGAAACAATGCACTGTTGTTACCTCAGTCGAAATGACTCATGTAATTATACGTGTTTATGTCGACCCATTCTGCAGTGGAAACTGTTTTATAGTCTGAGCCTCACCCTGAAGACAGATACATATGTGACACTATTTATAGACGCAGTCCAAATGTCCAAAAACCTACATTCAATTCAGTTCCGAAATAGTGAAGTAACATCTTGTACAGGTATACACTGTACTAGGTGTTTTTTTTCCACTTGGTCAGGAAATCTAGAGTAAATACCACAACAACATGAAATAACAGATGTAACCTAAATAACCAGATGTATTATTCATGTTCAAGTCATGTCAGGGCCAGGGGCTGGACAGTGCTTTAAAGTAGAGAGTGCTCTTTATATCTGTGGACAATGTATCTGTTGGATCAACTTGTGTTTCTTTAAAAGGAATTACAGGGGAATTAGATGTGATCTCACGATACTTTCTTAGGGAAACGGTAATTTCCTCCATTCTTTCAATGTTATTGGGAAGACACGCCTATGGAGAGTTTAACAAATAGGAAAGCTAAAATTGAAAGTAAGTGGTGTTTCTGTTGTTAATTCTAGCATGTCAGACATTTATAATCAAATCAGATGCGATTTTATTGATCTGTGCTTTAACTGGGTCATCCAAACACAGAGAGAGAGATGCTACACCTGTGTATGTGGGCGATTTATAAAATGCATGATTTCAGACGATGTAGCCAAACTAAAACAGCAAGATACAGCAAGAACTCATCGTGAGGATGTGTGCATGACCATGTCCATAAATGCACAGTAGTGCACGTGAATTCAAATTGAATCCATACTGCTGTACAACTGTGCATGAATACAGTGTACTATATTATGCTCAGGTTACTGTACGCACTTCAACCCTGAAAATACAGAGTTGATTTATCTTAACTTTGACCCTACTTACAGCTTACATTTGGAAGTTTCTTCTTTCTGTCGAAGGGTGATGATGTACTGATGGTTTTCAGTTCTCAAAGTGGACACTATGTTGTCAGCTTAATAAGATCAACTTAAAGGTGTACAAGACAAACAAATGCAACTGCTCACTACAGTTTATTAATTGCATATATCTTTTTTGACCTTTATCATACCTGTAATTTTATTCCTTTTTTTTTGCTGTAGTTGCAGAAACCACTTGAGGTGTAGCTTTGTCTATTGCCGCAGGCCAGACATCTATGTCTGTTGCTGTAATAACTTCCTGAGAGTAACACTTAACATCCCACTACTAGTTCCCAGAAGTATATGCGGCACAGAAACAGTGGTTTGTTGTGTTTTAATTAAAAAGCTACTGTAACGCTTTTGTTAACCAAGTTAAATATAAACCCTGCAGAATAATATGTAGCATCAACAACTGTAATCTTATCAGACCCTTTCAGAAATAAGATGTGAAAATAATAATTCCACTTTATCAGCCGATACTGACCGTCCTTGTTAGAGCAAACTCTAGTCTCTAACATCAGCTGATGCAGGTATACCCGTGTTGTTGATGATTAATGACATATGCCAAAGTCTGCTGCCATATGGTAGAACCTGAACTTCACTCCATGAGAAAGCGAAAGTTTGTGTTTGTGAATTTACTGAAGTTGACCTTTAACATGTTTGATTTTATAACACTACTGCATTAACAATTAAATTCATTATTTAATAGCAAAACGATTCCACCCAGGCTTCTTATGTCTGACAGCGGTACACTGGTTGTACTGTAGAAGTCTGATCATTGTGCATTATACTGGTAAATAGTAGAAACACATAGGCCTGTAAGCATGTGCATATATGGATTTAGGATTTTTTTCAAATTTTTCTTTACAGAGAGAACACAAGCTCTCAGAAAACCAGAGATTAAAAGAAAGAAAGAGAGAGCGAGAGAGAGAGAGAATGTGTGAGAGAGCTACATTATGTTCTTATGTTGTGTTCTGTCCATGCCTTGGTTCTGAACACAGAGTGCTGACCCAGTGAGCTTGTACGGGCTAAGAAAGTGTGCGCGTGTGCCCCGCCTGTTTCTTCACATCCTGTTGCACAGCTCGGAAACAGATAACCAAAGCAGCCGCTGTCAGCAGCACCACCCATGACGAGAAATGAAACCGCTTGGTTTACACTGCTCACTTGTTTTGTCTTGGGAGGAAAACAGGTGATTTAACTATGTACTGCGCCAGACAGCAGTGGTTGAGAAGTGTGTGCTTTGATTCCACACATACAGTACAAAGTCAGTTACATTAGAAGGTTAGATCAGATCCCCTGTTACTGGGCATCTCTCAGTCCAACAGAAGGAGAATGTGTGGTAGAGCATGTACTGTGTGTGAAGCTGATCACAAAATGGGTGCTGCCTCAACCTATTTGTATAAATACATGTTGGAAAAGAGATTACGGTTATGCAAAAACACACAGCTTCCCTTTAATGAGTTACCAAACTCCTCCTAGACTACAGTATATTTCAGCATAAATGCCCGCTTAGCCAAACGTCCACTTGGGGGGCAGAGCTTCTGAGGTAGCACTTATGGGCAGTAAAGGGAGAGGTGGTTTTTGTTTTGGTAAATATCAGATTTAAATCTCAACACAATTTCTGCAGCATCGCTGACACCACCTTTAATCGCTGACCTTCAGAGGCTGTTAAAATATGCATTGCGCTTTAAAATGAACTTGCATCCTACATACAGTACCTTTCTTATCCCAGTCAGGAAGGAGCAATGTGAGAACTTTGAACTCAGAGGGAGGGCCTCCATGTTCAGTTGTGTTAAGTCATATGGAGCCAGGGCCATGGGATATCCCGTCACTGGGACATCATGTAAGAGGAAAGACCTCCCTCATCATAGACTGGAAAGACCATCAATGCTATGCTCCACAGACTTCAATTCTCCATTGAAGTCTGTGTGATAGAGGCAGTGCCAAAAGCTGTTGTCAATCATGGCAATGAAATCATCACAAGATGACCTTACATCTGTTTTTGGGTATCAAATGATATTTGATTCAAAGTTTGCAGACTGATGTGCAAAGCACAGCAAATCGTGGTTGCAGAGCTGTCAAATTATGTATGGTTTAAACCAGGGGTGGGGAATCCTGGTCCTGGAGGGCTACTGTCCAGCATGTTTTAGATGTCTCCCTGCTCCAACACACCCGATTCACATGAGTGGGTCGTTAGAAGCCTGATAACGACCCATTCATTAGAGTCAGGTGTGCTGGAGCTGGGAGACATCTAAAACATGCAGGACATTGGTCCTCCATGACTAGGATTTCCCACCCCTGGTTTAAACAGACTGTCCTACATTATAAAATAGCATAGCACAAGCACATCTGCACACAACTCTGGGGTGTCACAGTTGCACTCAAACTAGCTACAAATATAAAACTGTGATATATACTGTAGACTAAACATTACACCATTACATATAACAAAAAATAACAATATTATGACCTGACCTAACTAACCTATTGTTAATTAAAGTATCAAAAACAAAGTCTATAGCCTATAGGCCGAAATGGAAATTATTCAGGTGAAATAGTGAATTTGAAGTAAACTTCTGAAGTCAACATACTGTACATTATTGGCCTAGGCTTATACTGTAGGCTATATGAAAGATATGAATCGGAGGGACAGTATTTAACAGTCAGACATCATAGCTACATAATGGTTGTGTGAGCAGTTTTGGATTATGAATTGTTTATTGTATATTCAGACTGTATGTGCTATTTCATGTTCCCATTAGTGAAGGCAATATATTTATGATAGGCTGCAATAAAAAGCAGGTTGGACTAGGTTAACAAGATTCAAGGTGAAATATTTTACTGGAAGGAACAGTGTGTTTTTCAAGGTGTAGCTTTATTGAAATAAAGGGGGAACCTCTGGTGCTGAGAAATGAATACAACGGAATATTATTGAGAAAGCAAAGTGATAACAAATAATCAAGAGAACTTGCGAACGGCTGTCGGTGCCACTGCCAAACACCCGTATAATATGCTCCCTCATAACATGCTGCCGCTGACAGGCCACTTAACGGACAGGAAATAGGCTACTTACTATATGACGAATAACCTAAAATCATTCATTCATTCGCTCACTTCATCTACTGTTGTCAGATAGTGTACTATGCTGATTACCATGGCGTACGTGTTAGTACAGTAAGCTGCACGTGTCAATATGGACATGCTACATGTTGTTAGAACAGTATCCGCAACTCAATCATTAATTCATTTAGCCTAACTTTATGGAATCTACGAGCAGCAAAGTAGCATAATTGATTCAGATTTACCTGCATGATGAGACCGGGATGATGTGATAGAGCGCACAGTAGCGCCCGGTACCATATAGGCCTACGACAATGTTATCGTGCAGCACTGCCCAGTCAGTGCCCACCACCCATACGAATATGTGACCTCATAACGCTCTGACTGACATGCTGCTTACTCGGTAATGGACAAAAACTATATAATGAATAGTCTACGTCATTCACAAACTCAATCTGAAGAAGTTTAAAGTTTTACGTTCACACTATTGCTGAAGCTACTGTTGTTCCAACTGTTTATGATCTGACGCTGATATCACATTTTTGCCAATATGGACATGCTACACATTGTTAGAACATTGTTAGAAGGCCTATCCACAATTCAATTGTTCAGTTAGCCTAGAAAATTAGCAGCAAAGTACAATAACTGATTCAGGACATTGGACGTTGGCATAAGTTAACCAAAAATTAAAACGGGTCTGAATATGTGTCCACAAGTGCCAATTCTTTGTTTATATTCCTTCAGTCCATAAGGGTTCACCGATCAAAATAACTAAAGCGTTTTTTCATCTCTATTAATACAAGTTGTGAATAGCTTCAGGTGTCCATTTGGCCAGCTTATTGCGTTCAATGGAAGCGTCATGGGATGTTGGCTTCCTCTGGATAGTCTTGACTAATCATAGTTTGATACAGTTTGATACGCGACCTGAAGATAGCCTAATTTGATTGGTTCATCTTACCATTTGCTTTTACGAAGGAAAGTAAATTCCTCAAACTCCTCACTTCAGTAGGAGTAGAATATCATGTTTTACCACACATTCACCCTTAATTTTGAGGGGCACTTCTTCTTCTTCTTCTTCTCGTGGTTTCCGGCAGACTGGGCGTCGTCACGGCGCATTGCTGCCTTTTACTGTACAGTACAAGGAAATCAAAGGAACTGCAGTATTTGGACCTGCACAGCAGGTTCCCTCCCCAATAGAGTCACCACTGAAAAAATCATCACCCCAAGCTCGGCCAGGTTCTTGAAGGGCATTGCTTCACTTATTGAGGATTATTATGAGAAACGAAGAAGAGAGATCGCACTAATTCTGTGCTGTTCATCAGAAGAAACAGCACATAAATACCAAAACTGTTAAACAAATTGTTATGATAAAAATGCAACAGACTGAAAAAACAAGGATGCTTGACCTTGGACCTTTAGAAAACGCCACTCAAATTTACAATGAATAAAGGGCAAAGGGAAGGGGGCGTTACAGGCTGAGTGAGGTACTGCAGTGATGGCGATGGCCAGACTGGCCAGCCAGAGCCAACACAGCGCGGTGGTCAAATCCTTTCTTGAGAAAAGCTATGAGTGACATCATGGAGGGATGTCCGTTTATATGTATACAGTACCATCTACGATTGAAATGCATTGTACACCTAAGACATGCAGTTATCTGGCATGTGTCAACTTCCGGTACCATTCACTGTACTGGGCCCATTTAACTATATTTAGTTTACTTTGACATGTTCAGCTCGACAAAACGTTTATTAAACATAGCCTAGCCTAGCCTATACGATGGTGCATTAACCTTGTTGGGCAGTTTCACTCACGCTGGACTTTCATTCCTCAAATGTGCGCACTGAATTTTTAACACGACTGGGTTTAACACCCCTGACACACCCACCCACCAAACGAGAGAAACGCAGGCCACCTGCTAGCCACTGTTTGGCATACTGTTTCGAGGGAATCAACCAGGAAACCGTAGCAAAACGACGTAGGTCTACAACATTTTCAGATTGAACGTGCCCCAGGTGTCCACTGTCTGTCCACTATGAGTCCACAGACTCAATACGTTTTAAGTCGGACAGAGAAATGCGTCTAGAACACAGGTTCAGAACCACGACGGGAGCCAATAGATTAGCAGCTGTTTATGACGCCACGCTCCTATACCGCGGGGACACGCCCCCAGCATGGGAACAGCGCGATGAACTGCACCCAAACCTGTCATACTCACCGGAGCGCAGACTCTGATGGACTACCGCAATTTTGGGAAAGAAAAGTTTCAACACATTGTTTATAAACCCTTATTATATTGATCTCTGGAGGTGGACACAATCGACGCGACTGTTTATTTACTTTGACCGCAGTACCCCTGGAATGGCAATTACATGGAGAAGCCGGTAACGTTATTTTCGGAGTTTCCTATTTATACACAAACCTACCACCTCCATCGTATAAAGAGGATAGGGAAATAGCCTTACCAAGTCGTTATTTTTGAATGTCACCAGGACGCCTCGGCGCCGCTTTTCAAAGGATATGGATCATTTTGCAGCCGAGTGCCTTGTGTCAATGTCCAACCGGGCAATCGTTCACACCAAAGACAACAGGGAGCAGAAAACGGAGCCGATATGTCCTCCGCGGCTTGGGGAGGACCGGGAGTCAGTAAACCCCTCTCTGTTTTTTGTGGCTAGGATTTTAGCGGATTTACACCAACAACCAGCAACCACCGGCAACGCTGAGACGGTGAAAGAGGAGCGCGCCTCTTCGGCAGTCCCAGAGGATGGACATGCTACCACACCTATAGCCACCGCCGACCCCGACGGCGCACAAAGAGTGAAACGTGGTCGAGATCGAATGGAGCCAGAATCCCCCCAGAAAAAGCACAAATGTCATTATTCAGGGTGTGAAAAGGTTTATGGGAAGTCGTCCCATCTGAAAGCACACCTAAGGACGCACACAGGTCAGTTGGTTAATTTAAAGAGCAACATAATTCTCAGTCAACCTCCACGAGAGTAAGAAGTAACAGAGGAACAAAGCGGTTTAATTCGATGTTAAATACGCTAATGATGTACTACTGATAGTGTTGTCCACTTTTCCCGCCCCTTTTGTATAGGCTGTATTTTGCTATATGGTTACAAGGGTGGGACCTCCAGTTTGTAGGCCATATCCTCCAACACCTTCCATCGTAAACACAAGAGCTGAATAACTTTGTCACCACCATCTGCATCAGTTCCCAAACAAGATGTGATATGCGATATTCTGCGTAGAAGTGCGCGTCACTGTCACACCGCACATTGGTCCTACAGACTTTGGATGGTTGGCTGACCTAACGCACCCAGCACTGTCTGGCGGTGATGTAAATGTACAGTATGTTCCCCCATAGGGAAGTGGAACGGCTGAGCAGAGGTTATTGCTGTGAAACCGCAGCAGTTCTAGACAGCGTATATATAGTGCACAGCTCAAACTCAAAGCTCTTTTAAACACGGGAGAACTCAAGTTTCTTTACCAGTAGGTGCAGGGTCTGTATTATCCATCAGGAGAGGATGGGGAGAGAGAGAGGAGAGAAAGTGGGAGGGAGAGAGAGAGACCAAGAGGGGGTTGGTAAGTTCTGTAGCTCTCTGGCTGACTCTCTAAGCTCTTTGTTGAGATGCACCACACCCCCCCGACAACCAGCATGCCAGCGGATCTGGCCAGCAACAGACACTGCTAGCAGAGCTCAGAGAGAGAGGAAGAGGAAGCAGGAGAGAGGGAGAGAAAGAGAGAGAGAGAGAGGGAAAGAGAGAGAGAGACAGACTAGAGATAAAGACAGAACAACACTCTGTTATTGCAGAGTTCAACATAAAGTATTGTTGCAGCATACAGTAGTTTTCACCTGTTCTTTTCTGATTGCAGGTATATCTATGGCTATGAGCCAATCTAAACTAATGGCATCTCTTGTGAAGAGATCCATATCTATAATATACCCATAACACGTATATCCATATCATATCCAAAATACATTGTAATACTGTATATACTTTAATACACTAAATGCTGCTTACAATGGGTACAAACAGTAACTGAATAATCATACATCAGTCATACAGTTAGTGAACACTATTGATTAGAGCAGTTACTTTGACAGTCCCGAGTTAGCTATATTTGTTCAGCTTCTGCCTAGCTGTATGGCTTAATTTCTGTCAAAGCCCCGCCCCCCTGACCTCAAAGCAGGCCCCATAAATGCATCTGTTCACACGCATGCATGCATGCACGCACTCACACACGTACACACGTACATGCACGCAGACTGCGATCAGCAGCGGTCTGATAGTGGGAACAGTGAGCTCCCGCAGTCTGTTTGCAGTCTGCTGTTGCCAGACAGTGTTACTGCTGCTTCACAGGTTGCTAAAAGTGACTGGTGTCTTTCATGCAGAAAGCCCTCTGACGAGCTCCTGGTTTTGATGCTGGCGATCATGAAAGAAGAGAAGGCACTTGGCCCAGAGGTCCACTTAAAGCTGTAGACTAGACAGATGTATCTTTCCCTTAATAAACTAACAATGAACTAAGACTATAGAGGCTTTACTGACATTTTAATAGTTTAAAAACAGCTTTTTTAGTTCTGCAGGTAAATGCTGTGTGCTGCACATTAATTAAAGGCTTTCATTGCAGCATGACATTAGCTTATTTATGGAAAACAATTATGTTTCCAAAATGATAGATATCGTGGCATCTTATAAATATAGATTAACATTGAGGGCCATACAGTTTATTCCACATGATTCAACATACAACAAGTTTAAATACAGTACATTGTAAGACAACAGTTACATTGTTATTATGTTATCATTATGCTCATATACTCACTGGTGCTTGGTATATTTTACAGTTGTTGGCAGACAGTGACATGCTCAATGAAAAGTATGCAAGCTGCTAGCTTGGAGAGTTTGGCCACAGTACTGTAGGTAGGTAGCCTGTGATCCATTTGACTCATTATTAGGCATCTCAGAATTGTGTTCGTACTATTATGAGCCTAGCCTGGTTGTATGATTATAAGCCCCAAAGTAGCATGGGATTTAATATCCTTTAACAGTGTCACCACGACTGCCTTGATGACACAGTCACTCCACAAATGGAGACCAGCAGTCAGACATGCTGTCTGGTCTGGTTAGAGCTGGTGGGTGGGTGGAGGAGAAAGTGGGCTCTGGTTAGCCATATCCGCCAGTGTCCCCCTAGACGAGGTCTGAAACTCTGGTGTCAGCGCGGGTGGGTGTGTCCTCCACTGAATGTGGGCCCACCAGAGCCTTCCACTAAGACGACACAAACCAACACATTGTGAGTGATTTATAACTGCTGCAGAGAGCGGTAAGCCGGGAAGACTGTGGGTGTGTGGGCGTGCGTGTGTGTGTGTGTGTGAGCGATACATATACTAACTAAGGGCTTCACTTCAATTAGAATATTTATTTTCCATTAAAGTGTAGATTCACTTCTGTTTTACTTTGTTATTTCCACCTCAGAATTGGAGATGGCAGCGAGACGGTTTTTGTTTGCATTCTCATTCGCTTGCATATGTGCTTCATTCTTTATACTACATGCTCAGATGGAGTTGGTGCAGGTTTTTGTTATAGCAATGTTATGTTCCTCCTTGGGCTGTATCTCCTACTGTTGTGCTATTTACCTTCACTGCCTTGCTTATGAACCGGGTCAGCGTGCTCTATGTACCATCACATTAGGACTTTTGTAATAGTCAGCATTTAGCAGAGAGAATGGCAGGAGAATGTCATGGTCATTTGTCACCAGACTGCATCTGGTGGCTGCAGCCCACACCTCATGTGTATTGCTATCCTGCTAGGAAAATGTAACTGGCCAATTATTTTACTGAGTATTTGTGTTTTGTGAAGTAATGTCTGGTAAAAAATGACAGCTACTCTGGTGATATTTTTGGCTAATGCTTTTGTAAGCTTTAAGTATGGCTAACTTGTGATTCTTATTGTGTTTCATATGTTTAGTTATCAGTGGTAATTAAACTGTTACTTGCAACCATGGATGCATTATAAGAGCTGGATACTGCACTTTAACATGGCAGCCATGTATTTCATTGGAAGTGCTCGCAGCATGCATGCAGGAGAGAGTGGGTGGGTGGGGCACTCTGTTCTCTGTAGGCTTTCCTCCTCTCATTGCCTTTGGCTCCCTCTCTCTCTCTCTCTCCCAGCTTGTGACCGAACAGGACTGTGGTCAGTTAATATGGTTTCCATCATTCCAGCGCTCTCGTAGGCTAATCGGTGAATGTAGGTCATGTGAGTTCAGGCCTGCTCAGACTGCTCGGGCTGCCAGCGTTTTTTTTCTCTCCAGCTCAGCAGTTTACGCGTCAGTCCTCAGCAGAGCATACGGAACAGGGAGTTCCCTCCCTCAACTTAAACATAGAGAGGATACAGCAAAAATAGTAAATGCTTTATATACAGTGCAATAGCTTATACTGTAGATATATATTTCAAACAGGAATATGTATTATTAATCAATTAATTAATAAATTCATTAACTTGAATATTTCTCTACCAGCTTTCTCACGATATGTAATATGTATTATACATTCACTGCTGTGGTTGTGTTGACTCTTACAACTATACAACACTGTACTGTAGCTGACAACCATCACTGCACCATTCAGTCACATACCCCAGCCTCACCACTCCAGACCAGACCCCATATACACTGGTATGATAGCCACTACTGTACCTGTGTCCAGTCTTAACAAAGTATACAGTGCTGTTCACAAGACACTTAGAACTACCATCCTACAAACTCAAATGTTTATCATGTGTTTATAAGACCATATACATCATTATTTGATGGTGAAATGCTGCAATGCTGCTGGACTAACAAGCTGGAGCGTCAACATCCAAGAGATCTATGTACTGTAAACCAGCATGTAATATTCCCCATATTGTCAGTTTAATTCAGATTTCTTGGTATGTCCCAGAGAATTTGTCTGAGATACGTAAGTTTCAACAGACAAAGGTAAGACTAACTGTATATTAGCTGATACCGATCAGTTAACAAAATATCTGGTACCTAACTTTTGAAAATAATTGTACTCTCTCTGTAAGTTGCTTTTGTTAAAGGTTTAACGCTAAATTACATAATTGTAATAAATATAATTTGTCTTCTCAGAAAATATAGTAAATGTTGTGTGTCTAGTGTGCTGTGCACACCAGTGCATTTAAAACAACGAGCTCATGCTATTAGTGGACTATAATAAAAACGGTCTTTGAGGTTTGTGTACATCTGCTAATGATTAGCAATAGAACTGCCAGATTCCATCAAGTAGTTTGACGTGGTTTCAATCCCCTCTATTACAACATAACAGATCATATCAAGGCTGTGCTTCACCCACCCTGTAGTTAGTTAGATCATGCCCCATCTAGAAGATAATGGTGTTTTGTAGCCATATTTTTAGAACATTGTATTCTTGTAGTACCCTAAACAGAATTGACATAACTGATCATACAGTATAATAATCACATTTTCTCAAACCATACGTGCAAATATAATGAGTCACTATACTGCTAGATGCTTAGTTTGTCTTGCTATTGCAATGTTGCTTATTGCATTATACAAGTTGGATACCAAATATCTGGTCATTGAATTCTGTGATCAAGTGAGAGTTAGTATAAATTGAGTATGAGTTGAGTAGCTCAGGTGCAGAGATGTTTTCAGGTGCAGTACAGTATATCCCCTAGAACTAATACAACATTAGGGAAGGAACAGCTATTATCCAGAGCAACTGATTGCATGATGTCCTCTGTGTCTTTTGTTGAAAATGATTTTAGTTCTATGACTGTAACTCTTGCATGGGAACATTATCAGAATATCACATACAAATCCTGACCTTATTTCCTTGAGCCATTTGTTATCTTGACAAGATCATGAGGGCCATAGCATACTCCACCTGAACACGTTATACAGAAAACTAATATGAATGGATATAGAAGGAAGCACTTTAGATATAGCTTAGCTAATCCCTTTCAATGAGAAATAATGTCTTTCCTGCCCTCTCTAAACCACAATCACTGCTCTTCCAAGAAGAAAAAACAGAAGACATAAATCAGAGAACATTTTTCTTTCAGGAAGTCTGCAATAGGTTTAATTTATATTAAGTGTGGAGTCTTGGATGTGCGATTGGGTCCAAATCCAAATACCTATTAGGCTAAGAAAGCTCACATTTTTACAAAAATAATGAACATTGTTCAATGTCTTCCCTGTTTTCAACAAAGAGTAAAATGTGCATCTTTGGAAACTACTCATTATCTTTCCCAGGTCAGCTTTACCATATTGAGACTCACTATGACTTGGCTTAAGAAAGGTTGAGAAGGGGGGGAGAGTCATCTGCCTCCACAGCATGTATACACCGCATCAACAGCAAATGGAGTGTCTCAATAAAGCTGCTAAACAGCTTTCTAAGATTACAATATTTAATATTTCCGCATAGCCTTTCCTTTTTATTCTTTGGTGGGGCTAGTTTATTCATTCCGTTTTCAGGTCTAACTCTGAAATAATGTAATCTGAAAGAAAATGCTGATATACTGTATATATATATATATACTGATGTCAAGAAACAAAAATTTGTTTTATTTACTTGATTTAGATGTTGATGTCAAAACATTTACGAATTAGGTTAGAACTTAACTTAGTTAATAACAACCCTCGTAGAGCTATGTTGACAGCTAACATGGAGGTAACACTAGCCTCCAAAAGCACTCCTGCTTAATATAGTATTAGGCATCAACCTCACATCAAGCAGCTACAGTAGTAACAACAGATTTCACGGCCTGCTTGTGTTTTTGTATAGAATGGAGGTCTTGGACCCATTCCCTTTGTCATAGCTGGATGGCCCCTCATCCCGGCCCCGGAATGTCTGTCTATACGACACTAGTGACCCACCTCTTTAGGGGGACCCATGTAGCCTACCACATACATTTAAGCCTCGGGAGCTTTTAATAAAGAGCTTTAGTGATGGAAAACTACCAGAGCCGCTCTCCAAAGAGGCACCCTGCAGCATTACTGGCTGGCAACACAGCAGACGTAAAGAGCAGCGGGCAAACTATCTGCCAGATCCAACCATCCTCTCGCTTCTTGGGACATGGCAAGTTCTCCATGAACCTCCATCTGTCTCATTGTCTCTTCAAGCACTGCCCTGTCCCTGTACTAATGCAGCTATGGCTATACAGTGTCAATACAACATTGTTCTCATACATTATACTGGCTCACTATACAGTACATTAGTGTACTCTGCATGTGTTGGCTGTGGACTGGTTTCGGTAGCTGTAATGGAATGTAATACTATTACATAATGTAATTTTTTTGTTGAGTATTTGTTCTGGTGTTGAGTTTCACAATACAATACATTCCTAGTTATGTCTTATGGGCGTGGCCTGTTTCTGCAGAGGCGATATGGAGTCCTTGGCAACCAACATCGCTTCCATATGTATTCTGCATGCTGTGAGCTGACATGAACAAACTGTTCCAGGCTATAAAGTTCAAAGGTCATTCTGAAGGCCCGTTTGTCCATGCCTTGGCCCCACTGTTGGCAACACACGTGGCTGGAGCAGGAACACTTTGTTCTCTCATGCAAGTGGATTTACTGAGAACTAGCTGCTCCTGATAAGTGACTATATACTGCATGGGTAGGCTGCCTAGCTCCAGGGCACAGGTTGTGTCAATACGTCAGGTTAAATGTTGCTGAACTTATCAGATGACCAGATCAACTAGGTAACGCGAAGAAGCCCAGCATCTGCTACAAAGGATCTTACTGACACACAATACAGACTATACTGAAAGACTCCAGACACCAACTACTATGAGATGAGGGTAAATCCAGAAAATCAGATATTCTCTGCTGGGAGTGTTATTTTTCTAGTATTTTATATGATATTGTTGAACATAATATAGCAGCAAACTATTTTCTATGTAAAATAATGGAGTAATTATGCCCTGAGCCGAGAATTACATCACACTCTCTTTTTGTGTTGTAACCTGAGCTCCTCTGTTCTTTGTTTACATAGCCGGGCTGGCCTCAAGTGCATTTGTGTGTGTACAGTATGTGTGTGTGTGGCCGATGGAGCATGTGTTATGATATGATTTGTTATGATGTGTGCTTAGTGTGACATCTAGTGGTAGAAAGTCCAATAGAGTCACTTTAAGTGCATGTTGACAGAGCTCTGCACGTTTCATCAGTGTACACATATATTATATATTCATATACAGTTTAGGGAGAGCAGCCAGTTTAAAAGATGTAAAGATTTTTTTTCCAGAATTAATGATAGTTTCAAGGGGCTTGGGACGGACTGGCCATCGGGACGTTCGGGAGTATTCCCGAACGGCCGGTCCATTCCAGGCCGGACCGGCCAGTGGTCAAAGAGTTTTCTGTTTGAATTTCTAATGTTTTACTCTACATTCTGTGTAGAGTAAAACTACTGCTACAGTGCATCGCTGTCTCTTTGTGTTTGTCAGAGTGGGCCAAACTAATACTTTCAATATTGAGGGGAAATACGACCCGCTCCTCCAATCTTGGACTGATCCTTGTTTATGCAGAGATTTGATTGGCCCAAGAGTTTTCAATTGAATGCAAGTTGGTGTATGAGCTATTTTTATTTTATTTTAGTGTCTTATCCAAATAAATCGAGTGCAAGCGAATAGTTAACGTACTGTATAGAAAAAATGAGAAAAGACCAGCACTCCAAGCTTTGCTGTCAAATATAAAAGACAGACCACACAGGCCTATGTTGCACCCCAAGCCAAGTGACAGTCAGCAGCACGGAGACGCAGTATGGGCTATAGCCTACAAGAGATGTCAGGTACAAGCAGCAACGTTTTCTACGTTTAGATATAGGCCTAATTTAAACATCCAAACAATATCTATTGTTTAGATTTTTTTAAATTTACCCTGTTGACTAGAGTTGGTAGGTTAATAGCCTAGCAGCCTAATAGGATTAGGTTGTTAACATTGCCGGTAAACTCTTTTTATTAGTGCTGAAGAACACCCAAATGGCTTTGTACAGTAGGCTATGTCATTCCCCTAAAGGTCTGACAGATTCACCCCAGCTGGTTTTTAATGTACAGACTACAAGACCCTTCAGTGTGTTCAAAACACCACAGCATGCAACCATTGTAACCACCATGTAACCCCTCTCTCTTCTCTCTTCTGTCGTCACTGGCTTTCCATCAAGGCCGAGATGGTGGCCTATGTGAATGTGGTCTACATGGCAGGAAATAGAACTGCCCTACTCCACCTCCAACCAGTGGTCAGGAACCAGGCCCCAAACCCAAAGTTATCGATTCACCACCTTGGCTGGTTGCCTGGCACCATGAGGTCACAAGATACCAGTCTGGACTAATGGTGGAATGAGCTTCCTACAGCAGTCAGGATTTATCTTCTGCTAGAGACTTTAGACCCACCTCGGTACCTCTGCCACTGATCTCTCTACCTCGTAACACTCTTGCTGACTGAAGTTCCTAATGACAATCCTCCTAAAGCCTATAGCCATAACACTAGAACCGCCAAGAACTGCTCTATACCTAAAAAAATAATTATTTTCTCTCCTGCTCTGCTAGATAATCTCGTAATAAATTTAGGATTATTTAAAATGTTAGCAACTATTTTGAGAGCTGACTAATGTATTAACAGGTCATGTATGTTGTAAACTCTATGTTGTACTATAGCTAAGAGCCCTATAACCTACGTTCACACTGTCCGCTCGCTCAACTACACAAATTGCCCAATCGTTGCTGAGCTGTCGCTGAGGTAACTTTTGTGTCCACTTGGGAGAGGCATGTCTTCTGATTTTGCCAGCGACAACCAGGAATAAAATGATGGCAAAGACGGGCTACATTCCCGCATAAAATAACTTTTAAGATGACATTGTTTGTCTATAAATACATACATTGGTTGCCTATTCTTCCAGATTATGCCTGTGATCACTCACCCGTGATCCTATTCACAATGATCTCTGAATTAAGCATCTTCCATGCATGCATTTTAAGAATGATATTAATCTGTATGATGCCGGTGATGCATCATAAAAATATGAAAACCGGATACAAAATTATGTGTTTTTTTAATCCATATATATAGCACGCAAGTTTACAAAAAAGGAAGATGAAGATTCAGAGAGCATTTACCCTGCCATTGGTTGTCGCCGAACTCCAACGTTCTCCAACTTTCAACTGTCGCTTGTAGCCAAGCGTAGCTCCACCCACTGTCGCTCGCTGTCGCTGGCTCATGTTGCAAATGAATGGTAGCTTGGCTCTCTGTAGCTGTAGCGAGCGGATAGTATAGGGTAACAGAATGTTGCTAGCTAATGATAACTGTTGAATGACCTATTAGCTATTGGCAAATGTACATTTTGTAAGTCAATGGATAAAAGTGTCTGCTAAATGCAGTAAATGTTACGTATGTGTCCCCCTTACAACAGCACCCGTCCACCCTTATCCACCTGAAAGGTGCTCCACCCTGTCAAAAGCCTAAAAGCAGTGAAATGTATATGTAGAATAGGACACCAGCTGAGACACAGAGGCTTTTCTTCCTTAGCTCCTTGGTATTTACTTTGTACCGCCACACACAACCACTAAATACAGACACATGCACACAAGCAAGCCCACGCACGAGAAGGTGTGCACATGCACACACGCATGCACGCACACACACACACACACACTCGACCACTAAATAAAAATCAAAAGCCATAGCAAGGCCATGCACACACACAAGCCAGTGTTCACACACACACACACACACACACATGTACAAAGATGTGTGTGCATGCGTGTGCACCTCCCCACAGACAGAGCTGCCATCAGTACTGAATCAGTCATTCTGGTTTCATGTCAGCACTGAAGAAAGGGAACATTGAGCAGCAAGAGGTGTGTGTGTGTGTGTGTGTGTGTGTGTGTGCGCGCGTGTGTGTGTGTTGGAGGGGAATGGGTGGAGTTAAGGACTGAAGGATAGGCAAAGTATGGGTGTGTGTGTGTGTATGTGGGGGGGAGGTCTGTATGTCTCTGGTTTCCTGTTCTGCGATGAACTCATTCCACTCTGACCTGCCTGCTACAATACCTACACCTCCTGTCTCCCTGTAGACCTCCTGGCACCTCCTCCTATGCATCTCTCATCTTCTAGTCCTCCCTGGCCTGCCACCTCATAGACCCAGACCATCTCCACATGCCTCCCATCACATCCTGGCATACAGCACATCTTTGCTCTCTAGTCTTGATCATTGTCCTCCCCTAGACACCCCCATACCAGACTGATATTTGAAACTCAATACAGGAACTGAAATATTTTTTTACACAGAAATTGACAGGCAGCAACCCAATTTGTATGAAGGACATTTTATAATATGTAATTACCAAATTGTTGCTCTCAGCCCTGTTTCGCTATATTACAGGGTTCATTCTCATTTATTTACAAACCGGTTCTGCTTTTCAAATTGTATTTAGTTTTATTGTATTTAGTGTTGGTCTGAAATCAAAGAATTATGTTAAACACTGTATACACAATCCTACTGGCTTTATTTAGGTAACCACTAACCTGTGAAGTTATTTTAGAGATACGCCCCTATGATTTCAGCAACTATCAGTCATATATAGTGCACAGTTTAATAAGTTATGGTGTTCAATGCATAGTGTGCAGTTGTGGTCAGCTGAAGATGAATGGGCCTTTATTTTGGGAGTTTCAGCCGAAGTCAAATGTCTTGTCACCTTTGTTTTTCAATGCATGTTCTTTAAAACTGTTTTAAACTCAGGCATTGGGGATTTGACAAAAGCATTCCACTTTGCTGTCACAATACGTTAAATGAAGGTCCTTTTGAAAGGCTAATCTTTGTCTCTCTATTGTCTGTTTGGCCCCATGTCAGCGCATAGATTGTTATGGTCGCTGCCACTGCCGTGCAGTCAGCCTTGACGCTGGCTGACATGAAACACTTTGAAAATGACCAACCCAGTTAAGTAGCTCATTGTTCATTTTCAAATGTGCTGGCATGTTCTATGCTGTGCCATCTGACTCAGATGAGGAAAGATCTGTTTCTTCCTTGTTCCTCAGAATCTGCACAGCTCAGAGTGCATGTTGATCACTTACTGTGCACCCTGATGCACATTCCAGGTGTGGCACAAGTATTTTTGTCTGGTAAATGGACTGCATTTATATGGCACTCCAACCAACCAACCAACCACCAGCAGCAGTGGGTTAGGCATCTTGCTCAAGGACACTTAGAGGTAGGTCAACACAGGGGTTTGAACCCACAACCTTCCAGCTGGGAGCCCAACACCCAGATCACTAGACCATCCATCCCCCTTGGTACTGTAGATGTCCTGTATTACTGAGGACCAACAAACAACTGACATTTGTTATTGTACCAGTCAAATTAGTTACTGGACTATTACATTTCTAAAGTGGACTAAACTAGTGGTCACACACAGAATGGCAAGGAACTTCTCTGGGTAGCATTTTCCATTTGATGCTCAATAGGCTTTTACTGAATATGTATTTTGTACAACTGTAGGCTGTGCACTATGACCTCCAATCAACCTCTTACTGTGTTGTTCACATACTTGGTTATGGTGAATGAGGTCATTTACATAAGTAAGTCAACAGTGACATCACAGATTTTACTGCAGGGGAAATACTGTGTGCTGTGTAGAGAGAGTGTGAGAGAGAGAGAGAGAGAGAGAGAGAGAGAGATAGTTGAGCTAATGAAAAGGCACTCATATAGCACACACACACAGTACAAAATAAGTGCACACACACACTGCATCGATGTAATGATGTGATGGAAGTGAGTGTTCTATCTGGTCGCAGTAATGATACTTCCCTGATTACCACTTCCTGTCTGGCAGAATCACGGTGTAGCAGTTTGGCACTGAGCCAAGACCACTTATCAGGACAAGACATTGCAGGAGAGAATGCTGGGAGTCTACTGCCTCTTGCACACACACACACACACACACACACACACACACACACACACACACACACACACACACACACACACACACAC
>JAODUE010032719.1:1127-21083 GCA_027564755.1 Amblyopsis hoosieri
GGCTCACTAAGGGGATATGGCTCACTAAGGGGATATGGCTCACTAAGGGGATATGGCTCACTAAGGGGATATGGCTCACTAAGGGGATATGGCTCCAACATACCTTGTCGCCTTTAGACCCGTCCTTTCCCACGGTGCCCTTCGGGCCAAAGTCTCCTCTCCTCCCCTAGGATACACAAACACACACACACACACGCACACACACACACACACACACATCATCAGACCAGACCGAGAACGACACACAACAGCTACACGCTGTTAAACGCGGTGACAATGAGAATAGAGTGAAATGTAGAAGTGTCCCTGAGCAAGACACACAACCCTATACTGCTCCCGGTGGTCGGATGGCGCCTTGCATGGCTGACATCACCATCGGTGTGTGAATGTGTGTGTGATTGGGTGAATGTGAGACAGTCCTGTACAGCTCGTAAAGTGCTGTATGTGTGTAAATGCAGTCCATGTAATGTAATGATGCTCTCACCTGTTCACCTCTTGCCCCTGCTACTCCAGGGGTTCCCTGGGGAGAACAACACACAGATGAGTAAATGTCATCGGTGTCACCTGTGCTCGTTTAGCTTGTCCTGGCGTGAAAAGTGTGTCATACTTTGCTTCCCTTCAGTCCGGGAGAGCCAGGCAAGCCGGAACCTCCCCTCTCTCCCTGAGGAAGGAACACACGAGACGTTAACCCCCGCCCCCGCCAACACTTTGGATCAGGCTCAGACGTTCCTGTTGGTCAGGAACAAATCTTGGAGGGCGGGACTTCCTGGTTTACCTTTGGTCCAGCATCTCCTGACGGGCCCTGTGGACCTGACCTGCCCGATCGACCGGAATCTCCCTAGAGACAAGACAACACGCACACACACACACACACAAAGGGTTCAAATACATGCTCATTGGCTAATATAGCATTTTAAGTGGGGTGTGTCCTTGGTACCTTGTCTCCTTCAGTGCCAGGAAGACCACTTTCTCCTACATCTCCAAGGTAACCATCGGGACCCTGGAACACACACACACACACACACACACACACACACACACATTACATATCGTGCACTAATGCACTAGTTGTGCTTCGTCCAACTGACATGTTGAAGGTCACATACCCTGTCACCTGGGTCTCCTTTGCAACCCGGAGCGCCGATACGTCCGATTTTACCCTTTCACAGAGAGAGAGAGAGAGAGAGAGAGAGAGAGAGAGAGGTGTATAGAGAGTTATATTAAGTTATATAATGCATGTGTTCGTGCTTGTGTTAGAGTATGGGTGTGTTTTATCAAATAAAAATAAAATGTAATCTGATAAAAAAAGACATATTGAACTGAGACCCCAGAGGTGGGCGTCCATAACCTGATCTCCACCCTTTCTCACCTTCTGACCGTCTGTTCCATTGCGTCCTCCGAGGCCAGCCACGCCCTAACGAGAGAGAGATGATTGGTTAGTGGACACAAACCAATCACATGCCAGAGTTAACTAATTACGGTTGACCACACTGATTGAATGAATGAACAACTAAATAAATAAACAATGGAGTGCTTACCTTCTTCCCTTCCGATCCCAGCTCTCCCTGTGTGGAAAAACATCAAATTAAAATGTATGTACCATGTTATCAGATGCACACAATCAATTACGATACCCTGGCATTCACATGAATGGGTTTCTGTTTGTACACAGGTATTAATCCAAAATCAACAGATTTCCTCACCTTCTCGCCTTTGAGGCCTAGTTCTCCCTATGCAGAGGACAAAATGAAAGACAATAATGAGTTATTATGCTCTGCTATGACACAAATATGGCATCACTAACACATTCTCAACTCAAATTCTCAAGAGAATGATTGACACGTTGCAGAACTTACTTTCACACCAGGCTGACCAATGGGACCCTCAATACCGGGGTCTCCCGGGCGACCCCTTTCTCCTTTTAGGCCTGGGTCTCCATTGTCTCCTTTAGCTCCCTAGAAGGAACAATTGAAAGCCGTCATGTAATAATATGCAATTGTAATGATGAATGTATCATCATTTTTGCAATGTACAGTATATGGGCTTACAGTATGCATATGTGTTATTGTGTGTGTGTGTGTGTGTGTGCGCTAGGACTGTGTATTGGCAAAAGTCTGGCAATATGATATGTATCACGATATAGGGACCACAATTCGATATATTGCGATATATTATGATACTGTAAGCAAGGCAATAGATTGCGATTTCTAATTTGTGGAAAACTGTCATAGCAATGCTATTGTGTAAATCATCTTTCCTCTCTTTAGAGGTTAATGTATTTTGTACATGGTCCATTTTATAAATAACTTGAGCAAGATATATATAATAATAATAATAATAATAAAAATAAAATAAAATAAAATAAATTAATCGATAGTGTTTTAGAGAATTGATACAGTATCGCGCAACGTAACGTCGTGATTCTTACGCCCCTAGTGTGCGCGCGTGCGAGTCATATTTGTCATACTCACTTTTTGTCCCCGGTGGCCTATTGGACCAGGGGGCCCTGGGGTCTCCTGGCAAGACACCTTATAACACTGTTCGATAGGGGAAGAGACGGGTTTGCATCAGTAAAGTCGTCACGCAACATTGTTATAAGCAAACCTGATGCGGATGTTTCTGCGTCTCACCTCTACGTACGCCATGTGGACCTGTGAATGGAGAAGGAAGACACCGCTTGAGAAGATATTGTGCAATAGTACATTGTGTTTGCATGTATTATTGTTTTTTTTACAAAGCAGTGGTTCTCAAACTGCCCCCAAGAGGCATGTGGGAGGATTTTGTGGCAGGGTGGAATGAGATAATATATATTGCCAATTGAAATACACTTTTACACATTTTTTGGTGTGTTTTATTTTGTTTACAATATATTTTTACTATCTCCAATACAATATGTACACAAATAACCCCTTCTTTTGTTTAAGGGGGTTTCAGATGCACTGGGTTGAAGGCGTTGTTCACTCACCATGGACTTAATGATGCGGTCGATGGTTTCCTCCTGAATTTTCGGCCTGTCCGCCTGCAGGTCCACCACCATGAAGTCCCTCCTGTACACCGTAGCCGGAGAGTTGGCAATCTCCCCCAGGCCGGTTTCGTCCAGGTTGTTGGTGGCGGCCACCACAAACATTCTGATGCCCTCGTCGCGCGCCTTCTCAGCTGCCACCTTGATGCCTCCGCAGGGTCTTCCCGTCACGTGACCATCGGTGATGACGACCGCGAATCGCAGGGCTTTGGGGTTTGACGTCCGGGAGTGCACCATTTCATGGGTCATGTTGGTGAGGGCACAGTCGATGTATGTGCCCTTACCCAGGTACTTGATTTTCTTGAGCCCCTGGAAAATACCAACACTACAATTAGTTGTAAGTATGAATTAATGGCTACACGTATGGCCATTTAACATGTATCCAAAGGGATTTACAATGAGTGCAATTACATGTATGGCAGGGAGCAGGTAGTGGTTAGGCATGCGTACGACATACAGTACTTGATTCACACTGAAATTCAGTGTGAATTAAAGATGCTGTATATGATATTTTAAACAAAAATTATTAAATAGACTGTAGCAGCAAACAACTATTTTGTATTTCTATTTTGGTCCCATAATTCGGAAGTGACTTAGGCACTATATTGACATAGCCGGGTCGTCCGCACGTGCATGTTAGTGAACGTGTGTGTGGCCCACAAAGCATTTGTTTTGTTCTGAGATGCTGGTGCTGTAGTAGTATGACATCTAGTGGCAGAACGTCATATAGAACCACTTTAACAAACAAACTAAACACACTGTCCTAAAAAACAAATGTCCCGAAGAATTATATATTTTTAAGCCATTAACATATCCACAACTGCAAATGTTACTTATTAGTACTTTCAAAAGTATTGGCAAGCAAAAGCATTGTACCCTATGCCTACATGTGTTACAGATTTAGCTAGTAGCAGCTAGCTTCATTTGTTTGTGATGCTGCTAATGTTGCTGTGTGTGTGCCTCTATATGTCTTGCAGAGCCACCCTTTACCTACATAACATCTGGGACTATAGACTGTATATATAAATGGACAAACCCGCCGTGACGTCACCCATAGCTTTTCTCAAGAACGTATTTGAACACTACACTGTGCTGGCTCTGGCCTTTGCCATCATTGCAGTACTTCACTCCACCTGTAAATGCCCCCCCTGTGCCCCCTCATCATTATAATGGGATAAATGCATGGCTAATATATTTTTAACTGATGAGTTATTTAAAAATTCACCCCCCGTACAGTCGACATGAACATGGAGACTATATATATAGAGATCAAAACCGTTTTTTTGAACCAGGCTGTATGTAGCCTGGCTCCGCCCGACTATGTTCTCAGATGAATTTATTTAGCTGCGATTACAGTCTGAAAACACTCACTGTCTCACTGACTAAGACACATTAGTGTCTGCCCAGTCAGGGTGTGTTAGTTAGTTAGGGTACCTATTCACAAAGTGAATATGGTCTGGTTACACCAGGCTAGTAGACATGTTTATTTTTGCTGTAAAATCAGACATTTTAACATTAGTAGTTACTGGGGATTGACTCACGCGCCAGCCTCACGCGGCCATTCAATGAACTGCAGGGTTTGGCACTTCTGTGTTGTATTCATTTCTCAGCAGCGGAGGTTCCCGCTTGTTTGGGACACAGCGCTGGCTAACTGCGTCAGTGTTGCTTATGTAACGTAGTGCTAATGGACGGAAAAGGCTCAGATGTATGGTAAAGCCCACCTCTATAAAAGCTGTCTTGGGTCCAATGCTGCTGAACACCTTCTGTGTCTGGGAGAAGTGTAGTCCACCCATAGTCCACCGGACATTAACCAGATCTTTGATCTCAGAATCTTCTAAACGCTGTACAAACTTCTCTGCGAACAGCTGCACAACACACAAACACACACACACACACACACACACACACACACACACACACACACACACACGTTAACGCTTAACATTACCTGGCAGGCAACATGTAAAACTGTTAAACGCATTTTTGCTAATGCGCTCATGTAGAGTACATACAGTACAGTAGAGTACTCAGCACATTGAATTGCTATTGAGTGAACTGTGCTATATACCCTTGCCTTGCCTTACTGTACATACAGTACAAATACACAATAGAAATGTTTGACACATTACTAGGTAATAATAATAATAATAATAATAACGATGCTACAGTACAAACGTGCTAAACGCTGACAAGAGAAACTGAACAAGAGTTCAACCTTGATGCTCTCCACCAAGGCCCCCGGTGGAGATGCGTGGAGAGCGATGGTTTCAGATGTGTCGATGGTGAAGTACACTTCTATAGGACACTCATGCTTTTCTGGAACACAAACAGCCATGCTAAATACCAGGCATTAATCACATAAGCTTATAGAGCACACACTAGATCGATTGATGTTTTTTAGGAGTCAATGTTTCTTTAAATATATTTTATTGTGCAGAAATGCATTTAGCATCTTATGATCATTTTAAGTGATTTGAATTATTGCATTTGCCATTAGATGTGAGTGTTACAATCACAAAAACATAAAATCAAATCCACAGGAAAAACAACGTGTTAAAAGTTGTCTCTTTTGCGAATAGTAAAAATGTTATGAGACAATGTGAAATCTGAGGTTACAAATGTAACCCAGTTCACAGATAACATGCGGAAGCTACCGTATCTCACTATGGGGTATGTCCTTCTGTGAAGACCTCAGAAGATGAAATGTCGCTACGGCAGCCCAGAAGGTATAAAAGGCTGGAGGAAGGACACTAGTTCCCATTGCTCTTAGTCAAACTCAGGTAGATGTGCAGGACTAGACCGGCACACCACCCTGGTTGGTAGACCAATCAGCGTCCATAGGCGTGGCTAAGTGAGACAACGTTGTTAGTCAAGCATATGTTTATTAAATGTTGGCAGCGCTAGATGAAGCGATTCAAACAGTTGTAGCAACGCTGAATGGTTAAAGGCTGTCTAACAGTTTCAAAATGAACCAGAGGTCTACGCTCAGTAGGAGGCAGCGACTGTTAACGCTTCCCAATGGAGAATGTCCAGACCCCATCCACTAAGTGAACTTTAGGTCTGGTTACAACAGGCTAGTGCAGTACGCCCTGGAGATAAATGATGTTGCCTGCTACCCTGAGGACAAGCACAAAGGGAGGGGGGGGGAACACTTGTCTAGCCTTGAAGTCTCCATCAACAATCGTTTATTTGAATCAAGAGTGTTGGAGCAGGGAGACATCTAAAGCATGCAGGACATTGGGTCCCCAGGACCAAGGTTGGGAATCACTGCCCTAGATGATGCGTGAATATAACTCCCCACCTCGCAGGAAGCCAGTGCCAACTGCATGGCTGTCTTCAGAGAGAGCATTCAGGCCAACATGATCTCCAGCCACATTTACATACAACCTTAGCATCATGAATGCTGTTGTGCTACTGGCCTGTTGTAACCTGACATGCCAGATGAATTGTTGTCACAAGTCCATCTGGGGAGCCGTACATTGAAACTGTTTGTGAATGACAGAAATAAAATATACTTGGCAGTTGATTGGATGAACCATCTGGTCATTTTCGCTATAGGCACCATGGTCAGCACACCTAAATCACGCCCGTATAGCTATAAACACGACGCTGATTGGACAACAATGCCCGTATAGCTATAAACACAACGCTGATTGGAAAGTTCAGTTGCTACTCGGACACATTCAAAATGATTCCGAGGCTTTCCAGACTGATTCTCACGTCGAAATTAAATCGATTGAGATTAGGCCTGTTGTGCCGCATGGACAAATGTACGCCAATGTGCAGTGGAGTGTTCTGCCTGCGTCTTCCTTGGAGGGCAACATATACAGATACGCTCCTTGGCATGCGGCATGCCAACATCAATCAGGAACCATGAGGACGACACTGATATGCATATGCCCCATATAGTGAGATATACCAGCGGTGTTGCACTCACGGTTGCATTCTGGGAGTTGGGCGTGTGTGAGCGCTCCAAAGAACAGGCACAGTGCGATGATCTGTTTCGCTGGCATGTTGCTCCTCTCCTGTCTGATGAACACATGACAATCAGCCGGGTCAGTGAATTTGTATACTTATATGTATAACATATATACGTATATATATATATATGTATATATGTGTATGTATAACAGGTATAGTCCACTTACCAAGATATTTATCAATCTATCAAGCTAGCTACAAATTAATTACCTGAATATGCTGAGTAAACACTAGCATCTGTTATGTCTTATCTTTCTAAGAGAGAGAGATAGAGAGACAGAGACAGAGAGAATGAGATAGAGAGAGAGAGAGAGCGAGAGAGAGAGAGAGACAGAGAGACAGAGAGACTTCACAAAGTCCAATTGTAATAGCTTCAGTGCATCAATGACAAAAGGCAGAATTAGTATATTAAATCATGATATTTGTAAAGAAATATTTGCAGGGGTAAGACAGAAATGCATCATATTCATTTAAATCTGATATCACTTCTCATGGAGCACACAACGGAAGTATAATGAGAACATTTGGCGTGTTATACAACTACATGTGTAATATGCTTTCTCCCTCGTCAGTTGGAACTGCCAGTACGTCAAGTTCAAGCGTATTGTTGTTACAACGAAAAAAGACCTGGTGAACGAGGTTCATTCTCTGTGTAATTACATAATACACATGCCACAATGTATTGCTATTTTATTTCAAATGTTTTAGATCAAGGTTTCATTTATGAAGTGTACCTGAAAATAAAATTAAATGTTTTTTAATTAAAAGCAAGCCATATTGTGTCAGACAAAGCTGTAACAAATACAGATACATTCAAAGACATGTTTGCATTGTACTCAGTCGCAAGGTCTAGATGTGTAATCAAGATGATATCTTCTCAGCCATGGATAAAAGTTGAAAGTCAACTCAGAAACTCGAGTAAGATTTCGGGTATAAGAATGATCTCTTAATTTCCATATTGGAATTAGGACTTGACTTGAGTTGTCGTTCATGTGCAACTTTCAAATCAGATACTCATATTTACCACAATTCCGATGGCACTTGAAGGCAGCAATTGCCCTTCATATCTCCCAGGAGAATCACATTATTGATTAACTACAGTCTGTGTATAACTGTCATAAATATGGCATGACATTTTGTCTCATTCCCTGTAACATTATACATTTGTCCATTTTTAAGACCTAACAATTAGTCAAAATTATGGATGGCACAATCCAGTTTTTCAGTCCCGATACAGATACCGGCACTTTGGGTATCGGCTGATACCGAGTACCGATCCGATTCCAGTGTTAAATTAAGTTTTAAGTTAAATTGTAAAGTAAATTACAGCCAATCACTATTTTAGGACTTAGATGTATTTTAGAAACGTGCTGCTGATAGTGTGGCCTGTGTAGGTTAGACATGGCTGATGCTTGACAGTAGACCTACGCGTGTAAATGTATTTAATTGGATTAGCCCCATGGATCGGTTACAACTGCCCAATTGTCACCGATAACAATCAAGCTATTTAAGTCAGTATCGGACCGATTTCCGTATCTCAGTATCGTATAGATGCCATGCCTAGTCAAAATCAGCACATTACTTATGAAGCTAGAAAGGCTATGAACTACATTACCCATGTTGCTGCAGGTTTGTGGCATTTATAACAATGCAGGTTTTCAATTCAGCTTGCCACAGTGTAGTTTTCAACCTTCCCACAGTTATGTGGCCTTTGTGTACTATCCAACATTTTGTGGCTATGTGATATCTTTGCTAATTGTGTTAATGTAGCTAACAGATTGATAAATAAATTGTTCTAATATTGTAGTTCTCAACTATTAATTAATAAAAATACATTATGAACAATAACTATAATCAAAGCAGTGCATTTCCTAAACCTATGAGAATCATATATCGTTGAATACAAGGCCTACAATTATAGGCCAAAATTGTGTGAATATATTTGTAAAGCAATGTAGGCCTATTACATGATCTGATTACCTGAGGTCTAACATTGGCTGAACAACATATACTATATTTTAGGCTATATGTATTGCGCTGGGAATAGCTTGAGTTTATTTTCTTTTGGTCAAACGCTATACCAGCTGAACATTCTGTTGTAAACCAATGTTAAACATTTCACAAGGCCTATGGCTGCCTCTCAATAATCCAAAACCTGTAACTGGACCCTCTTTTAGTACTCTTACTTTTTTATAGTAACATTCTTAATGTCTTAAATACAACAAAAGAGCTAGCAGACAGCAATATTAGACAGTAGCCTAATACCTGAGACAAGACACCAAACGCATGCTTAACTTTGTCTCCCTCTAGTGGGCAGCCCCACTAATAAAACAGTTTATGGACCGGAGGGATTTCCATCAACCATTCCTATATAAAATGCATAGGTATATTTAAGTTGTTTGGAACGCTTCACATTACCGAAAATGGTGCTTTAAAGAGACAAAAGAAAATCACTATTCATAAAACACACCTGGTCATTGAATATTTGTCTAAAATCAACTCTTTGTGGATTATTGCATATCAATCCGATTAGTTTGAGTGCTGCACGTTCTTGAAACGCGCTGTGAGCATCATTTGCCTGTTCGGTCAAATAGCTCGCAAGTGAGGGAGAGGAGAGTCGTTAGATCTCAGCCGTGCGCAAAAGGCCAACTTACCCGAACTCTTTCGAGCAGCTTCTGGTGTCTCACAACAACTAATAGAACCCCCCGTGGATCAGTCCCTCATTTCCTTGGAGGCCAAAGGAATAAAAGGAAAGAGGGAAACGGAGGAGAAATGGAAATAAAGTCCTGGGTGAGCGAGTGCTTTCCCGCAGAAGAGCTGCTCGCTTGCTCTCCAGTGCCGTGCAGCCTAGAATCGAGCTGTGATCCCACCTCCTTAACGCGCAACCCAGTGGCCAACCATGTCCGCTTGGAGGCGCCGTGGATCCACTGGAACGTGTGCGTGCGCGTGGCGGCGTGCACACGCAATAAAAATCGCGGTTCAGTGGGATTCCAATACAAAGTGGGGAGTCGCCCCAACTCTCCACACACACATAGAGCAATCACACAATCATGGTGATGTCCGTTTAGTAGCAGATATGACAGGTAGCATTAGATATTAATTAAAACAGACCAGCGGCTACATCTGGCCTTAATGATCCTGAGAATAAACTGTTTGTAGTCTAATTTGGCATATAGTGAATAGGCTGAGATATACAATATTCCACCCCCCACAGAGTCGCATACCGAACTGTGACCTCTGTTATAGTATAGCTTATAGCGTGTGTTTGCAATTTACGTGAGGAGTTTATACTGGGTGTAAACAACAGCAAAATATGCTTTTCCTGCTTACCACACGTGCGCATGAATACAAGTGTGAGTGTGTGTGTGTACTGTTGGACTGTATAGTCGTGGTGGGAGGTCTCTGTTAAATAACGATTCGCATATCCATACAACGTAGCCTAGATGCACCGTATATTTCATGTCAGCTGTGTTCACGTTGTGATTTCTCTGTTGCAGCTGCAGCAACACGACTCACACGTGTCTCCGTCTCTGATCAAGTTGCCTGATTGTGATAGATTCTGTGTTTGTCAGTAAATACTTCCAGCCAGTAGCACTGTAGCACTGTAGCAGTAGCCTATAATCCAGACCAGGACATATCAGAAAAAGGACTGAACGAAAGAGAAAACATTTGCAGTCTGCTCCCTTCTATTTTTGAAAATCGTCTTAGCAAGGAAATGAGAAGGGGTTAAACATCATAATGAGCGGGAGGGGCACTGGCGACATAGTAGACAAAACAAACTAAAAACTAAACTAAAACTAAAAAAAGAAAAGAAAAGAAAAAAGAACAGAATAACATGAATTAACACACCCAATCTGTACTTTACAATTTGTAGGAGTTTGCGCTTCCATTAGAAAGTATCTGGTCTGGTGAGCGCTCCTCAAGCCCGAGGATCATCTAGACGCCTCGGCAACCGAACGACAAGCCCCGGATGAGGGGGGGGGGGGATTAAAAGTGGATGAGTAAAGAAGAGTCCAAGCCAGCTGCTGACCAGACAAATCACGGTTTAACCGAGCCTCCTCTCTGCGTCTTGGCAAGGCAAGGGTTTTTCCTTAAAAAGAGAAGATGAAAAAGGTGGAATGGAGGGGGGGGGGTCATCGCGCCCATGTGCGCGCGTGGGTGAGGTGGTTGGTGGTGGTAGTGGGGGGAGCTGTTGAGAGGGGTTCTGGTTCTGGCCTCTGTCTTAAAAGTGTGAGTCACTGAACAGGAATGACCTCCGCCTCTCTCCTAAATAAGAGAACACCAGACTCCCCTCTCTCTCTCTCTCTCTCTCTCTCTCTCTCTCTCTCTTTTACAGACTTTTCTCTCATGCACACACTCAATTTTTCCTCTTTCCCATTCACATGGACCAAATAGTGTTTCAGTGTCTGGGGGGATTTCTGCATAATCAGTTCCAGAAGCCCAAATAACGAAACTCTCCAACAACAGCAACATCTAGCCAATGAATCCGCAGATGACATGGGAAGTAGACTTAATCTACCTCACCTATATACTGTCGCCTACACACACACACGCACGCACACATTGTTCCAATCAATGAGACGCTATCCAGGTATGTGGGTTGGATGTCTATCAAGACAGATAATACACGTCTCAAGTCTGAATGTACAGGAAGAGTCATGTCCAATCAGAACAACTTTAATAGTAACTAATTATTTTAAGTGAAATTATTTTAGGAAAGTTTTGTTATTAAAAGTCTCTAAAGCCATGTCTCAAACATTTTTTATTCGGACATCAATAATAGAGACAACTGACCCAAGCCCTCCTCTCTGAATTTCAGCAACATCCGTGTAAACATCAAATCTTATTTTCATAATCTGCATATGGGATATTGAATAGGCATTTCAGACATAATCACATGAGTAATAGTGTATGTGATTCCTTTAGGCATTCACACACACATCCTTTCTCTGTAAGGAAAGTAATCTACTGAGGCAGATTTCTGCCTCATTCGGCTCTGCTGCCAAGTGCACCTTTAAGGAGAATTCTGACTACTGACTAAACCACATGTAAAGCGAAATCAAATCCATGCTTTACATGCTGTTTAATCAGTAAACACATGTAAACACATCTGTAAGGGGGGAGCGGGCAAGGCAGGAACCAGGCGCAGGGTTTGGCGTAAATAATAGGTATTTAATGAAGACAGCTCGCAAACACACACCATACACGAAACAATAACCGACAAGGAAACAAACAGAAACCCCATCCTAAATACCAAAGCAAAACCCCCAGGTGCAAACAATACACAATCAGTGCAAACACCCCTGAGACAAGGAGCGCTGGGGAAGTGCACGTCTGGAAACCGAGGGCGGGAGCACGCAGGTAACGGTGGGAGGGGGTGAGCCACCCATCGGCGGCGCGGCTCAGACCGTTACATCACACAAGGCATTATGCAGGTTAATGTTATGTTTTCTTTTTATTAAGCATGCAAACTTTGTTATAATATTAGATAACCCATCGATCCAAAATAAGGAAAATGGAAGGAATACAACAACAATATTAAGAAGTCCTCCTAGGGGATATCTGTAATATATCCCAGCAAAGCGATGTACCAAGGAATTCTAGGTTAAAACTGCACACCTCTCTTTTTTTTTACCAGTGCATGAGGTCCTAAATCCAAAATCCATAAACATTGGCAAACAGTTGAGGTCATGGAGCAATATCACATAAAAATCATTGCTTTCCAAAGCAACAGGCTCATTGCAACATTGACTTTGGACAAATGTGAACCTTTTGTTGGAAGGAAATAAATGTATTTTCTGAAGAATCATGGATCTTCATTTCTACACCAAGACATAACAATCACTTAATGAATATTTCATCTCATCAGGCATTTCTATAGAATATCAGTACGAATGACCTTACATAACAAAAGTGAACCATAAACCCAGAAAAAGAAATCGAAAAAAAAAACTTTTTATTTTGTAATGATAATCACAAGTTTTGACCCAGGGCTATAATAATACATTTTTAATAATAATACATTTTATTTTGGAAGCCTTTCTCAACACTCAAGGACATCTTACATAGTAAACAGGTTAGTGTTTAAGATGCGGACTCATGGACTCATGAATGGTTGTGGGTTCCATCTCCAACATCTGCTGTAATTCTAAACTTTATTTCCAAATTATATGCTGTATTCACAACATACATTGAATTGGCTGTTCTTAGACCTATTTGCAATCCTCATATCTCTCTGTGCGTTTAACCATTTGGATGATCATCAAGGGCTACCAGATGTTTCTTAATGCACAGAGGCTTCAGAGGTTTATCCGTGGCATTTCAAACCGTCTCAAAGACCAAACCAAAAAGGATATGTTTGTAAACCACAGATAAACGCCTAATTTTCTCCACCCCTCTTCCACTTATGCTTTTGCATATTTTCACCAGATGTACTCCATGCAGTCGCAGACGTATGCAAAGAGTAGCTCGCAGTTCAACCAGCGCATGTCCTGCGAGTGAATGCACACCAACGCGTATGAACGCACAAGCCCTTGTGTGGCGCCTATCATGTCACTGCCAGTGCATTTCCCCTGGACTGCACGGGCGAGCTGTGGTCTAGACATAGTGGCCAGGCATTAGGGTCCTTTGTCAAGCCCTGTCCCCTCTCGCTGTAGCTTCAGACAACAGTATGGCGAACAGGAAACAGAGGGGGTAGGACATTGAGTTTCAGAAAAGCAACAGAGAAGCCAAGACAAATTTCAGAGGAACATTCACTCACTCACAAACGCACGCACGCACGCACACACACACACATGCATGCACGCACACATAGCTCAAGGGACTCACTTTCACTAGAACACAAATACACTGAGCTGCATTACTGTAAGAGCATTGGGCGCTAAATGTTCCAAAGTAAGCTTTACTCAGGAGGTACAGCCATGTTATAGAGCGATCATGCACACACACACACACGCACACACGCACGCACACACACACACACACACACACACACACACACACACACACACACACTATTGGTCAAAATAGAAGAAAGCAGAAAGCCATTAATTAAAAACAATGAAAGCCAAAGCGAGATCTTTCTGAGGAACTCAGCGAGAGACTTACAGTAATACAAAGCATGTGTCCAAGTCGTCTGGGATTCCAGACTGATAAAGAGAACAATGTGTGTGAGAGAGAGAGAGAGAGAGAGAGAGAGAGAGAGAGAGAGATAGAGAGAGAGAGAGAGAGAGAAAGAGAGATTATTTGTGCTTGAGTAATTCTGATATAATATCACGTATCTTAATAGGGCTGTATGTTTGAAATAAGCAGCCTGCCACACAGACAGTAGGTAACCTTATGCTGCAATTCCTGCTGCAGTTGGTAACATACCCAATCACAAATAGGACAGTTGAGAAGACAACCAGTGGTCCACAACAACACAAGTTCAACTGGCCCGTTTAGACATTCTATCCATCTGATACATCAAACATTTAAAAAAATGTATATAAAATAAAAATACTTGACAAGCTCTTTGAAAGTGAATTGTTAGATTCAGTTAGATTATGAAAATGGTGTTGCATGGAAAATAAATATGCGTAGCCTTAATGTCAAGTTAACAGTTAGCTATCTAGAGTTTCTTTTAACCATGTTGGTTAAAAAGAGTGGCCCAATAGGCCCATGATGCTCTCTCTCTCTGAGTTTCAATAGGTCAATTTCCACCAGTGAAAAATATTGCCTTCCCTGCTCTAATTCTATAGTGCAATCACCAGGGTTGGGTAGGTTACTCTTTAAATGTAATCCATTACAGTTACTAGTTACCAGACTAAAATTCTAATCAGTAACATCATTTTTGAATTACCTACATTTTGTAACATAATCTGATTACTTTCCATTACTTTTAGATTACTTCACGTCTAAACATTGCTCTTTGAAATGCCATCCAAAGCAATTAACTGTGTTGACACACCAAATCTTTCTATTTTCGTGACCGTTTATGTTGATCAGGGGATCAGATTAAAGTAGTATAGGATTTTATGTCAATTATTGATTGACGTTAATAAAAGATTAATAAGAGAACAGCTGATTGTTTTATGTGTTATTCTTCTGCAAACTTCCTGTTTAAATTTGAAAGTTGTCCTGGAAGTAATCATCACATTTATTTTATTTTTTATACCTGTAATCTGATTACACTATTTTATCTGGAAACTGTAATGGATCAGTTGCTGTTTTTTTCTTAATTAGTTACAAGCAACTGATAACATGTATTCAGTTACTTCCCAACTCTGGCAATCGCCTGACATACTTTTACAGCCTATGGACATGTTAAATAAATTTGATTTATTTGTGTGTATTTCCACTTATCTATACAATACATTGATCAGAACCCATTTAGGGTCATAATGCAGGAATCGTTTTTTTTGTGATAATGCTTTAATTTCAAATGTAGAAAATAATATTTTCCCATTCAATGCTAACAGCTAACATAATCCACTGGACATTTCAATGCTTGTTAACTAAACTGCAGTTTACATAAATAATAAGACTGCATCACTAATTAATAAAAAGGATAGAGGGGTAAAATATTGATGGTTAGATTTACAGTAAGAATTAGAGAGAGCCTCATATATAAAGATACATGTACATGCAGGTATTGTCAGTATGCCTGTAAGCTTATAGACATTTCTGTGTGTATGGACAATAATGAGCACGTATATTTGGGTGTAGCAACCTTTATTGAAGGAGCTCTTACAACACAAAGGAATGGGTTCCTCAGGTAAATTATCTTCTTAAACAACATTGGTAGAGGCAGATACACTGGGACTTTTAGCACCACATATAATGACAACAGTACAGTGAGTGACTTTGTGTCACCTCCAAATAGCAACACTAACTTGGTGTGGAAACTATAGCCGCTGAACTCTGTGTGTGTGTGTGTGTGTGTGTGTGTGTGTGTATGTATGAGGGGCTCATATTGAGGCTCCCTTAAGATTCATTTCCATATTAGGCTAGACTATTTTCCAAGATGGACGCTTTTGTCCTGGTCTGAAGCTGTCTTTACGCACACGTGTGTTTGAGGATATTCTGGTGGACAACAAATTACAGCTTTTCTTTTTTCCTTAGAACAGTTGACCCTGAACAATTGAGTGTGGGCAATCTGTAAAATATCACCTCACACATATGCAGACAGGGGTTGGGCTCTTGCGTGCACACACACACGCACGCACACACACGCACGCACACACACACACGAACACACAGAGTCCAGCTGCTGGTTGTTACTTAGTTCCAAGTAAATTGTTGATGGCTTCAACCTATAAACTAGTTTGATGTCATTTCCTGTTTTTTCTTTTTTTATTAGATTTTGTCGGTGATCTAAGAGTAACATTAATCGGGTCCACATCACTCAGTACCTTAAAACAATCCCTCACAGCGAGGGAGGCCTGGGTCTAGAAAGAAAAGAAAACCTGACATCTGCTCTCAATCAATACACTTGCCCATTAAGTCAACTGAGCTTTGATGGCAGGTGAAGACCAGGAGAATAGCTGTAGGAGAAGGTATTACACGGCTTGGCAGAAGTCAACCCAATACACAACGTGGGTTGTATCGGGCTGACTTGTGGAAACGGCTCTCAATTAGGAGTGTTTTCTCCAAGACCACACCTTAACTTAACAGAACCCAGACGCCTTCCCGACACACAATCGTCTGTCGTTTTCGGACACATTTCTTTATGAAAACAAATGATAAAAAATAACCTCTTTAGCACAGTGTACGGTAAATGAGTGAGACAGACTATTCATAATGGAAGTAAACCATCTAAAGCGTGTGGGTCCGTTCTGTGCACGCGGTGGTCCACTCCTCTCAGGGCAGGGAGACCCTGCGTGCGACGGTCTGGTCGAAGACGCCGTGCAGCAGGGAGGCGTAGTCCGGCACGCGGAACAGGTGCCGCTGGGCGTAGGCCACGTCGTCCCGCCGCCCGCGGCTCACCAGCGTCACCAGGTTGGCCTCGCTCACCTGGGTCCCCACGGCGACCACCAACAGCTCCACGCCGGCCTCGGCCACCTGCCGCACGCGCTTGTCCAGCACAGCCTCGGTGACGCCCTGCGAGCGCCCGTCGGAGAACAGCACCAGCTTCTTGCGGCGACTGCCCGCGTCGCCGCGCCCGCCCGCGTCGCCGCGCACGCCCGCGTCGCCGCGCACGCCCCCGCCCCCCTGGAAGCGCTGCAGGGCGAAGCTCATGGCCCCCGTCACGTCGGTGCCGTCGTTCTGGAAGGCGGCCTCGTCCACGTGGTGCCACAGCAGGGTGAGGTTGGTGGTGGGCTCCTGCTCCATGCGGGCCGTGCGGCTGTACTGGGCCACGGACACGCGCACCGCCGCCTGACCCTTACGCTCCGCGCCCAGGAAGCGCTTGGCCAGCTTCTGCACGAACGCCTTGCTGGTGTCGAAGTTCTTCTGGCCCACGCTGGCCGAGCTGTCCATCATCAGCATGATGTCCGTGTCCTCGGTGAACGTGACTGTGGCACACACGCACGCGCACGCACGCACACACACACAAACAGAAGAAACACTGGATCAGTTCCAGGACCTAATCATCCTCTACTACATCAGCAGGTTGTCAATGTGGGGCTTGGGGAGCATTTAAGGGGTCACAAAAGGCTTTTACACGGTCTGATCGTCGGATTGTCGATGTTGGAGTAGCGTTATTTCTATTAACAGTATTGCATATAGTGTTATTATTGTTAATAAGATGGTTGGCATTCAATTGTGCTTGGTGTTTATTAGGTCACTGTTGTTATCTTTAGTAGTGTTGGAATAGATAGTATATTTTTGAGTAACATAGTGTTACTATACATGCCTTTAATAAAACTAAAATATTTGTAATAACAGTTGTGTATAACTACACAAACAGAAACATGGGAGAAAGGTAGAAGGTATAATAATTTACTTACTGGGACATTTGTAGGTAGGACACTTCTTGTCTGGAGTTAAAAATTAGAAAAACAGTTTAGGTCCATTAGGTCCATAATTAATAATTTGATTAAAACAATAAAAACACGAATAAAGATGTTATATACTGTAAACTGCGATTTCCATGAGTGTATTTATACTGTACTGTATACTGTGTTCAGTGCGGGAGTTGTTGTGGTACCTTGACAGATGTTGTTGGTGAGGTTCTGCAGGAACATGTCATCCAGCAGCTCAGCAAAGTTGTTCAGGACAAAGGAGAAGCCGGGCTTCGGGTCGCTCGCACAAATAACGCCTTCCAGCTGTTCCTGGTTGGGCGACCGGCCCGCCCAGTCCATCACTCCCAAGCCTCCCACCTGGAAAACAGGTCAGAGATTTTTAAGGGACTGTGTAGGAGCACAAAGAGAAGAGCCAACATATAACCTAGCCTAGCGTAGCTAATTAGCATGCTATAGATGCTACGGTTGCTTGACACCGCAGGCTGCCTCCGGTACACTACAGATGCGTATGTGGTGAGTTACGTAGCTGTACAGGGCTCTGTTGTGCCGAACAACTATAGTATACTAATATCTGATAGCATATAATATAAATTCTCTCTAACCCTAGTTGGCTTGCTACTTGCTACTTGTCACATGTCGCCAGGAATAACCAACTTTCATTGACAATGAATGGCAGCAGGTCGCTCTTATCTCCCTCGCTTGTCGCCCTCGTGTACGCATGCTGAGCAAGATGGCTGCCACGCGACCAAGGACCAGAGCCAAGGACCAGAGTCAAGAGAAAGTCACGTCAACTCTGTTTACACCAATGGTACGTTTAGTTTTCTTTTCACAGGAATGGTGGATGGTGGAAACCTCATAACAGTTCCCGGAAGATGAGCCGCGAATAGAAGCAGGAGAGAACGGAATAAGATGTGCCACTTTTAACATTTAATGATTGTACTGCAAAATAAAATGTATTTGTTTTAAATACTAGTTACTACATATACCTCAGGTTGTTGTGCACCTATGGACATTAAAACAAGTTATGTAATTATTATGGTTTTAGAACAATGATCAAACTAAAAAAGTTTGTCTAATGGCAGAACTTACCCAAAGGTAAGGGGTTAGATGTAGCCTCGCGAGACCACCCTGATCTTGCAAGCTTCAGTTTAATTTTGCCGTGAGAATCAGTCTGGAAAGCCTCGGAATCATTTTGAATGTGTCCGAGTAGCAACTGAACTTTCCAATCAGTGTCGTGTTTATAGCTATACGGGCCTGGTTTTCCAATCATCCTCGTGTTTATAGCTATACGGGCGTGGTTTAGGTGTGCCGACCATGGTGCCGACAGCGAAAACAACCAGATGGTTCATCCAATCAACTGCCAAGTATTTTTTTGAAAGTAAAGCCATTCACAAGCAGTTTCAATGTGCGACTCCCCAGATGGACTTGTGACAACATTTCCTCTGGCATGTCAGGTTATACCCCCGCACTCCCTTGCTAAATCAGTTTTTGGACCTCGGTATTCCTATAATCTTGCGCACGGCCACAGGGGAGGCGTTAGCAAGATGGCCGCCGTGCCGCACAGAGACACGTGGGAGCTCACCCGCATGTTGTGGCCACAGAGCTTGTTGAGCGGCATCTTGTCCCTGCTGGTGTCCGAGCGTCCGTCCGTCAGCACCAGCACCACGCGGTTGTCCAGGGTCATGCGGTCGATCATGTTATTCATGGAGTAATCCAGGGCCTCGCCCGTGTACGTGGCCTCGGCCAGCCACTTCAGGTCCTTCACCGCCCTGCAGGGGGGCACCAGGGCGATGGTGGGGGTGTGGGAGTTACCGTGTGTGTGTGTGTGTGTGTGTGTGTGTGTGTTATATTGTGTGTGTGCTATTTTGTATGCGTGAGTTACCTTGTGTTTGTGTGTGTGTGTGTGTGGTATATTACGTGTGTGGGGGTTATCTTACAGTATCTCACAAAAGTGAGTACACCCCTCACATATTTGCAAATATGTGAGCATATCTTTTCATGTGACAACAA
>JAODUE010032729.1:0-21082 GCA_027564755.1 Amblyopsis hoosieri
TCACATGAAAAGATATGCTCACATATTTGCAAATATGTGAGGGGTGTACTCACTTTTGTGAGATACTGTATATGTATATGGGGCAGGATGGTCTGGATGCTGGGCTCCCAGCTGGAAGGTTGGGGGTTCAAACCCTGGTGTTGACCTACCTATAAGCATCCTTGAGCAAGATGCCTAACCCCCTGCCCCCCCTACTGCTCCCGGTCGTGTGAATGTGACGCAAAATACTGTAAAGCGCTTTTTATAAAGGCGCTATATAAATGCATTCCATTTACCATTTATTCCATTTGTATAGTTCTATCAGGTTAGACACCGCAATAACCAAAGTCTTTCAACAAAAGGCCCCTCTACATTTGTTCATCCCCTGCCCAGTTTTAAATTTGTGTATGTGTGACCGTTGCCTACAGCTGGTTTCAGCAGCATGTGCAGGCCAGTACATTTCATTCTAACAGAATGCTGTTTGGTGTTCTCTGGCCTATAGGTGGGATGGATCTTCACTGACCTGCTCTCGGAGGACACGAGGATAGGCACTGTACGCTACACTAGGAACAAGGTGAGGATGCATTTAAAGGTATAGTAGGCTATTGCAAGCTAAATGCTAAGCTAATACACTTTTTGTCAAATTCAACAAATATATCCTCGCATTTCGCTAGCTTACTGTTCTGTGTGCTGACAAAAATATCTGATACTTCCACACAGCCTTGGCTCTGTAAATAGGAACATAAACAAAGTGGCGAACACCGCTCACAACAACAAACCTGTAGTACTACGCTTTGCTACACAATGAGTTTCAATGTGTGAGGTGGCTTGGTGGAGGGAGGGATATAGTTTTGATTTGAGCTCTATTATTAGCAAGCGTTAGAGAATGACTGACCCCGCCTTAAACACATTTCATCTTCCCTCTCTGTTGTAGGACACATACTACTTGAGTGCAGAGGAGTGTATCACAGCAGGCTACTTCCAGAATCAACACGCAAATCCCTGCAGACTCTCCAGAGACGGCCATTTTGGGTCGAAATTTGCCACCGTAGTAGCAACAGGTAAGGTGACAACTTAGAATATGGATGTCTCTATTAGAAGGCCATACCATCTGAGGTTGAAGGAGAGGTAGGGGGTGAAAGGGGGCTGTTTCTTGTGGTGTCGCACCCCTTTCATCTTTCCGGCTGGTTGTAGGTTAGATTTAGTCTGGCTCCACCAGACTATTGCTCTCAGCAAAATGTTTACTGAGATTATAGTCAGGAAAACCCGCTCACCTTGGCGTTTTCACAGCCGCCCTGCTGGCGGTGGGTCAGTGAGATGACGTTAACGAAGTCAAGCGTGTTTCGATATGGTGGTAGAGCTTGATGAAGCGATCAAAGCAGTTGTAGCAACGCCGATTGGTTCAGCGCTGTCTAATAGTTTCCAAATGAACCAGAGGTAGGAGGCAACGACTTCCTAATGGAGCGTGGCCAGACCCTATTCACCCAGTGCATTGTGGGTCCTGTGCACAGGTGGTCCTGACAACCAGGTACACTTTGAGGGGTACCAGGTGTCCAACCAGTGCATGGCTCTGGTGCGAGACGAGTGCCTCCTGCCCTGCCGGGACGCCCCGGAGCTGGGCTACGCCAAAGAGTCCAGCCCTGAGCAGTACGTACCAGACGTCTTCTACAAGGTAATGAGCTGTAGGGGCAGTATGGTCAAATGGACTGTGTTTACGTAGCGCTTCTCTAGCTCAGCGCTTCTACAACCCTGGTCCCGGGGGGACCCACTGTCCTGCATGTTGTAGACGTCTCCCTGCTCCAACACACCTGGTTCAATTGGATGGGTCCTTATGAGACTTCTGCGTGGATTGACGAGGGCCCATTCACGAGTCAGGTGTGTTAGATCTAAAATGTGCAGCGCAGTGGGTCCCCCAGGACTAGGGTTGAGAAGCGCTGCTCAAAGTGCTGGACAGGATTGCTACACGTTTGCTTATGGTAAAAATGTATTATCTTTATATAATGCTTTTCTTAACGCAGTGTTTCTCAATGGTTTTACACACCTGACTCAAATTAATAGGTTGTTTTCAGTTATCAGAAGCATGTTAGGGTTAGATGTCCTGCTCAGGGACACTGGGAGGTAAAAGGGGTTCGAACCTGTGACTTTTTTGATCACCCGTCTCCCCGCTCTTACCCACTGGGTCTGCCAACACTACTATCTACTAACGCAGGCAAATGTTCAGCACTCCTAAGGCTGTTGAGAAAGTACTTTAGAGAAATTCTTAAAAAGATAATGAGTGGCTGTTTAGTTTATTTTATGGGCTTCAAAGCACCAATGCTCCTCTGCTTGCTCCCAACAGGACAAGGACAAATTTGGGAACGACGTCACGTTTCTAGCGCGCCCGCTTCCCGTGGAGTACCTCATCATAGACGTGAGTAGTCCCGGTCGGCCTCGTCACCGCACAGCGTGACCAGAGGCCAGGTTCAGGAGATCCGTATTCCGGCCAACACATCTCCCTTTTCTCTTGCGTGACCCTACTGATGTTCTTCTCATCTCCACAGATAACCACCACTTTCCCCAAGGACCCCCAGTACACCTTCACGTCCACGCAGCGCTTCCCCATAGAGAACAGAGACATTCTCGGAGAGACACAAGTAAACTTGTTCCGCCGATGAATATCCAGTTTTATGCAAATGTTTAGGCAACCTTGATAATTCTAATAACTTCAGATTATCGTCTGCTGGGCTTTTCGAAGCAGCAACTTAATTTGGATATAATGTGTATCTTACGGAAGCAGTAACATTTCCGTTCTGAAATAATAAAGATGTAAAATGTGATTAGTCATAATGATAACAGACCGCCTGAATGGATTTATTCCATCACTATTTAGTAGAGCCTACTTCTATTAGACCCAGCTGACTGCCAGAGGTAAGTCCAAGTCGTGCGTGGTTTTAACACGTTTCCTTTTGTCTTCTGTGTAGGATTTCCACAGTTTAGCCACATACCTGTCCCAAAGCAGTTCCACGGTGTTCCTGGATATCATGTCTGACTTCCATCTGCTGCTCTTCCTGGTGACCAATGAGGTCATGCCCTTGAAAGTAAGTCGGCGGCCATTTTGTCAGAGGCACATGAACGCACTCGAGTCAAACGAGTAATGTTTGTGGGTTGCGTTTGCCACGGATCTGATTATGGCCACGTGTTCCCCAAGTCTGGAAGTGGTTACATGATTTTAATTGTTATGATGTAATCACTGACCTAATGGGATGTTTTCAATGGAACTGAGAACCAGACCTGAAGAGCTGTGCTTTGTTACAGGAGATAACTGTTACAGTCTGTAAACTAGTGAGGTCCACTGGGTGGTTGATGTTTCTGTGGGGCTTTTGCAGGAAAGCATCGGCCTGCTACTGGATGCAGTGAGAACATCCAATGAAGACCTCGCACAGACCTGGAAGAAGTCTGAACAGTGGGCCACCATTGAACAGCTGTGCAGTAAGTCGTCCCAGCTAAAACAATAAAAATAATCTATTTTGTCATATTATTTATATTATAGTGTTTATAATTATAGTGTGTGTATGTATGTATGAACTAACTAACCAAATATAATTAAGTTTATGAGCTAAAAAATATCAGGGAAGTACATTATCTCACTATGTAGTAATTATGCATATGAGGATTGACAGTTATGTTTGAGCATGTTATGTTTTTGTAAATTGTGTGTTATTTCTGGGATCAAATAGTTTGGTGCTCAGCCTCTTCCGTCCATTAGCACTACGTCACATCACCAACTCTCCGCTGAACGTCTGATACACCCGTTTAAGCTCGACAGCACTTTCCGGAAGTGAGGGAGTCGATTTTCATTGGCTATTAGCATTGTCAGTCATGACGTCTGTATCTGTAATTCCGGTACGCTACTCATTTCAGTTCGATTATTTTAAGCATTAATTGTAGCCTACGTGTCTTGCAAACAGCCAGCTCATGTCTTTTACGTTTCTCAATGGATTCGTCAGTGTAGATTTAACGTCAGACTCCGGTCATTGAGTTTTGTGGTTAGTCGTCTTACATGCAAATCAAAATACCTCTCCTGTCAAGTAGGCAGTTAATCAGCGCTGTGTACCAGACTTTACATGGTAAAGGCTGGCTTTACCCCTGCAGTGGTCTCGCAGAGCCAGCCTTTACCCTTCACACCACTGCTGTCAACACCTCCCTATTTGACAGGAGAGGTATTTTGATTGACATGCACGATGACCAACCACGTATCTCTCGGACGTTTGAGACTAGGGTCTATGCATCAGACGTTCAGCACAGTTGCCTATGTGACGTAGTGCTGATGGACGGAAGAGCCTGAGACTACCCCTGTAGTAACTCTGAGGACCACCTAGCGGTCACGCACCCCACCCCTGTTGACTACCTCTGCGCTGGGTTGAATCCTCCACCTCTTTCCCTGCAGGTACGGTGGGCGGGCAGCCGCCCAGCGCCCTGGGCTACCAGGCCATGGGTGGGCCCTCCGTCCCGGTCTCTCCCTCAGCCATGTGGTCCTGCCTCCACTGCACCTACAGGAACCAGCCCGGCACAGAGCACTGTGAAATATGCCGCCTGCCCCATAGTTGAAGCCCCTCCCTCCCTCAGTCTAATCAGGCCCGGCCCCATCCCTTCTATTTCTCTCTCTCTCTCTCAACTCGCCAGTGACATCATCAATCTGGGACCAGATGTGAGATTTGAATGGCCCGTTTTATTTAATTTTATATTTTTTTTTCTTCACCCCCACCCCTGAGGTGCAAAAACGATGCACTTGTTTACACCAAATTCCATCAGTAAAAAAGAAAAAGTAAAAACTGTGGACCATGTCCTTGTATCCCTCTCTGAGTGGACAACAATACGTTAGCTAAAGCTTTGTTTCTTCTATGGCTCCACAAATAAAGAATCCCCAGATGGCTCAGAGAAATATTGCTGTGACTCAATGTTTTGATGCGCTCTCTCTCTCTCTCTCTCTCTCTCTCTCTCTCTCTCTCTCTCTCTCTCTCTCTCTCTCTCTCTCGCAATAGTGCCTCATCTCATGAAGTATGCTAAAAATCTGTTTTTTTGTTTGTTAGTTTTTTAAGCAAAAAACAACCGAATCATATACTGCTATTTAATAAATGTTCTGACTATAGCAATACCATGGGATTTCTAATAGTCACTTTGGCTTTGTTATTAGACATGCAAGTGAAGGCTCTACATGCCTTTCACGTTCCCTTACAGTCGATCATACATCGTGGAAGGTGGGAAGCGGCAGACGCACGTTTAAATTGTCGGGTTTAATTTAGGTCACAAAGACGATAGTCCCTCTTAAGCGCGTTTAGGGTTGGTGTTTTGGACCCTGAGCAGGCAAAACATGTAGCCTAATTTCAGCTTTACTCTGTTTTACACTGATACGATGCGGTGTTATTGCCCTCTGACTAAATGAGTCGTGAGGTGCTTCTGGTGAAAACATGGCGCTCTGCACTTGATAGTCCTCACACACGCTTTCTGGCATTGTTCCAGAGCGACCAGACTGTAGCAAATGGGGCATATGTGGTTCCATCACTTAATTCTTCAAAGACTTCTGGCTCAAAGAATGCTAGGGGTCAGGGGTCACAGACTAACATCATCTGCCTAACATCAGACATGTCTCGTCGGTCCAATGTGCTGCACACGTGAATGAGAACATGTTTAGGGAAAATTGTAGATCTTTTGGTTTTGCAGATGAATGTTTGCCATGCACTGAACTGATGTGACTAATGTTGGTGCCGTGCGGAGTGGTTTTCAGCTTTGTTCCCGTTCATTAAACTAGTTTTTTCAAGGGTCACAAACTGAAAAAATAACATGACACTGTTAAAAACAAGATTTATAAGTCAACCCATGCAGGCAGTGAACACAGCATTTTAGAGATAAAACAATTTTTTTTATAGTAGTTGTAAAGTTGTAGTAAATGGATAAAGGTCCATGTGCAAGAATTATGTGATGTTTTTGCTGCACAGCCCTGTACAATAACATTGTGAAGTATTTGTTCCATGTTGCTGGAACTACTTTAGCCTCTTAGCTTTTCTGAGAGCTGATTCTAGTATGTTGTGCATCATACAGTTTGGTACGCCCTGAAGCAGCCAATAATGTAATGACTGCTAATAACATGTTCTTTATTTCCTATTAAGGTAATTTATGTAATAACTTGGTAATTATTACGTGATTGGCCTTTAAGAAGGAAAACGTGTTATTAGCAGTTCTCCTCTGAAACATGCTGACAAGACAAGCAAATGGATAATCATTTGTTTGTTCAGCCGCGACTGTCTGTTACGAATTACAAATGAAAGTTTTATGGGTTTTATATGTAAGAGATTATGTTAACCCGTTCTCCCCAAAATATTTGTTGACTACATGCTTACATTCACAGGGTGCTAAAATGCCTTGCTTTCACTTTTTTCTTTTTGATATATATCCCAAATTGTTACATATTCCCTTCATACCTGTACATCAAATAGATGAACCCATTTTTCCTGTAGTCTTTCCAGATAGCTTACTCTTTATAAAGAGGGTTGATCTCAACCCTTAAAGTGTTTGTGTTGAGCAAGCTGACCTTTTTCAGATAGGAAAGGAAACATTTGGGTGTATTTATGAGTTGTGTGTGTGCATGTGTGCTTTAGTAAGATCTTGAGAGTAATTCCACTGATGCAGTGGTTATATATTTTAGATTAATTTTGAACATGTTATTTTCCTCATTTACATGATTTGGTGGGTGGGAGTTAGGATGTCATGCATAAGTAAGGATAAGACCCATCTTTTTTATTTTTTATCTAGGGAAGGTTTGCAGAACAAGCGTGCTCTTGGGATTGAATCCTCATCATCCACTGCGCTACCTGGGGACCTTGTATGCTGTAGATCTGAATTTAAAATAAAAATAAATGGCAAACACTTTCTACAGTACATTATCATTCCATATGATTTTGTTGCTGTTCCTAACTATTGAGAATGATTTTGCTTCAATTTGCTTGAAACCCAAGTCTTGGCATCTGTTGGACTGTAGTCTGGTTTTCATCAGTGTCAACTCCATAACCTAATCTCTCATGTGATTTATATTTGCGGGGCTTTGAAGTTCTCCAAGATGGATATTTTATATTTTCCCACCCTCATCTGTTTTACCACATAACGGTGAAGTCAGCTATCCTGGAGAACGCGTTTGTTGTTTGACTTCGATATAAAAAATAAATAAAAACACCATTCCCTTCAATGCCATATAGGGGGATCTCTCAGAAGCTTTGCCATCCAGATTAGACATAACAAAGGCTAGGAACAGGATACCGTTTATTGTATTCTCATTTAGGGCTGTGCAGAAAACCCTGGTTTACATTTTCAGTGCACACACATTACGGACAGCTATAGCGGAGTGTGAGGAGATGAAATATGACCAAAAGTTTATTAGCTTGCAATCACTGACGCCACCTTTAAATAGTTTATTTTACAAAATGTCTTTTTTTTTTTTGCAGTTTCTTTATAATGTGACAGATGGGCAACAAATGCAAGTTAGTATAATGAACTAAGCTCTGGCCATTCTCTGCCTTGTGTTCCATGTGTTACCCTGGGTGAGTGGCCCCTAACCCATCAAACATGTTCCAGTGATAAGAGTTTTTGTCAATTTCAGCAGATGTCACCTCACTGCCTAGTAGCTGCTCATTCTGTGTGCGCGCTGAACATAAAAAAAAAACAGAATCCAGTGGTTCTACACAGCTCTGATAATGGGAGATCAAACAAAGTGCCACGGACCGCACCACGCAACATCCCAGCCGTGGCAATGCGTTTCCTATTTTTGGGGGGGCGGAGCTTCTGAAGGGGCACCCTATGGCATTTAAGGGAGAGCTGTCTTTGATTTGATGAGTTCAAATACTGAAGAGGTAATTTTTTAATATATATTATTTAAGTATTCAGAACAACTCTTGTGCTTCGTTTCATATTGGAAGCAATGTGCACCTGTGTCTGCACATGTGTCTGTGTGTGCGAATGTGTGTTCCAGCTGTGAGCATATTTTATTGTATGTAGGTTATACTCACACATGGGCCCTCAAATAGGAGTGGATACTAAGGCCCCACCCCTCTACATACAGACAAGAGTGAATAAATGTGTGTCACAAATGGAAGCTTTAGTGTTACTCAACAACGATGTGTTTCAGTGCTGTGGATTATTATTATTTTTTGGGAGAGAGAGCGAGAGCATGCTGAGCTAGTTCAGGTATGTCAACTTGATATCTTGAGTTTGTATATTAACTTATTAACTTCATTATTGTAAGACACCACCAGGGGGGAGAATAGTGCTCTCCTATTACCAAATAGTGTTGACCGTCTTGTGTGTGAATATTAGGCATGAACGCTGCTGTTGTTCTGCTGACCAGTTTCCTGGCCCTGTGCGGAGCTCAGAAACAACAGAGACAACGGGGACCCGTGTGGGATGTCAGGTCTGAAGGTGAATGCTGTCTGTTTCTGCAGACCACTCGTCAGGACTAACAAACTAACTATAGCTTTGTGTTATGTCACGTTTCACTAATCTATATCTAGTGGACTATCTATTTATTCATTATTATTAGGGAATGTATCATCAATACAATCTGAAATAGTTATTTCTAGCTGCAATACTAGCAATATTATTTGATGGTATTTTGAATATTTAATATACTTGAGTATATTCAAGTATCTTGAAAAACAAAACAAAAACAGTCTATGATATGTAGCATTAGCAGTACTGATGCATTATATACATTTTACTGTCCCTGTAGTGGAGAAGGTCAACAGCAGGGGATGTGCCAACCTCACCTTGGTCTTAGACAACTGGAAATACGCTATCATGACCCAGGTCAAAGACCTCCTACTACATGACCACAACACTGTGCTACCAGACTACGGAAGGTCAGCACCAGGCTTCTTTCTATGCCACTATTCCTATTTTTCAGGTTTCATAATATCTTAAACTCCTTGATTGTGTCATCCCAGATTTCCAGCACAGCTCACTGTTTATGTTTTTGGAGAGATCTGTTTGGGGTGGAGCAGAGATGCCACGCCCACTACTTAGAGGCAGGGTTAGTCATTTTCCAGAATGCTTACTGACTTTGAGCTCAAATCAAAACATACTCACTCAGAAGCTCCGCCCCACACACATTGAAATGCATTTGGAAGCCAAGCGCATTTTTTCAAGCGGTGTTCGCACACTTTTTTTGTGTTCCAGTTCATGCAGCCAGGGCTGTGTAGAAGTAGCAGATTATTTTTTCAGCGCACACAGAGTAAAATAGAAGAATGCGAGGAGATATTTGGTGAATTTGACAGTGTGTTTATCTTAGTCAATCAGTCACGTGTCGGGGTTTTAAGTTAATGGACCAATCCCAAGCCCTGCCCCTTTCACCTGTCCAATCTAGTTACTGTAACTAGGTTGTGAAAAACAGTATAGTATAGGCTATAACAGGAAAACACTGAGTTGAAGGAGTTAAACAGTAAACTCAACGGTTATTGGAGGACAGGTGAAAAGGGGCGGGATTTGGGATTGTTCAATTAACGCTCTCTAATCTGGCCCATGTTGAAGGATCCAGCCACTATCTGTTGCCCTGGGAGACCTCTACACTGAGTTCAACGCCCTGAAGGAGCGCCTGGGCGAGCTGACCGGCAGGTTTGATGGGGTGGAGGCCTTCATAGACGACGTGAGAGCCGGCAAGAGGCTCGCGCCCCCCCGGGCCAAAGACAGAGCCATGGCAGCCGGCGAGAGCAGCAGAGGAGCCCAGAGAAGGAGGAGCAGGGTGGTGATTCGCCGGATCAAGGAGCCCGATGGTTCCCAGACTTGAGAGCCTGTAGGTGTGGAGATGAATACGTCAAAGTCGTGATTGTCAATCCTTTTGGCCTATGACCCACAGAAATACGTTTTTCTTGTTTTAACAAATTTATTGCAGACTCTAAATCATTTTGAAATTTGTCCCAACTGACATTTGTGTTATAGCTAATTTGAAATTATATACAGTATCTTTCTGCAGTGTCTTGAATGAATAGAGGAAATGTGAATAGAGGAAATGTTTGGAAGCTTGAGTATTTGCAAGGCAATGTGTAGATTTCTTACATAACTAACAGCATACAGTATTTAATCATATTTTTTTCCTGATTTAATTGTTCTGATGGTGGGTGATGTATGGGTAATACATTGGATATGTCATATAACAGTGTACATTCCTTTTATTTATGAATTGCTCACTATTCTTTACTACACTAAATGTGATGAAGCTGCAGTCATTTTATTATTGTGCGCACAAAATAGAATGATGTTCATTTTGCCGCAGATACAACTGGATATCCCTGATAGTCACATTCTCTGTGCCCATATCAATGTGCATTAGCCGTGGGTAGCCCCCAACCATTCTTATGGCCTCCACAAAAAAGCTCCTGACAATCTTTGGATTGCTGTTTGTGTAGGATATCTTCAACCAAATGATCTTGCGGGAGAACCCCTCAATACAACTGTTGATGCACAATCCGTATGGTTTGAGCTTGTCATAGGAATCTGGATTGCTATTCCCAATGTCGCTATATCTATGGCGATGCAGACCTTTGGATTTAAGAATTCTTTTTAAATGTCTTAAGATAATTATTATTCTATGCCATGAAAGTGCAGCTACTATTTCTTTATAGTGCATTCCTAAATTGAAATAAATGCTAATAAGTTAATTCCTGCCCATGATCTTTTGCGTGAGTGTGCAAATGTTGTTGTGTGGGGTGGGAACCTAATTAGAAACTGGCACAATATCCTATTTTCCACTAATTGTTATTCCGTGCTCACAAAATATTGAAACCGTACAATATAACAGTGCTCTTTTTTTTTCTTTCCACATGTCCTCTCCAGGGTTCCGTACAAAACATTAGGCTTACTGAGGAAATAAAATATATTTCAATCACTTCTGTTATCATTTGCATTCTCTAAGCACAATTTGTTTAACACTTAAATTCTGACTGAAGCTATAGGCCCCTTACGACCTCATTGGCTAAAGTAGTTATATATGACTTTATGCCACTAGATGTCAAACTTGTGACACAGCTCATCATCCCAGACCAAAACAAATGCTCCGTGGGACACACACACACACACACGCGCACACACACATGCCATGGGCAGCCGCCTGGCTATAAACACAGAACGAACAGCTCCGATTACAACACACAGGTGTGTGATGTCATTCTCTGCTCAGAACGATCAAGCTACTCCACTATATCTTTTAATAAAAAAAATGTTGTTTGCTGCTATATTAGGCTCAATGTTGAAAATATCAAAACCGAGCATTAAGATTATAAAAAATGTTGACTAAATCATTGGCTTTCCTATGCATGAGACGTGGGAGTTGGACTTTAAGAGGAATTTGCTGAATAGGCCAATTAAAAAAGCCTCCTCAACAGGTTTAAACTGTAGCTTGTGACTGCTACAGTATAAAATGCACATTCTGTCAACTCCTCTTTGAGTTCCATTTCTCCCCTCATTCATAGAGAAACGAAACTGAAACTAAATAAATGTTTTGGTTATCTAGGGATAGTCATACAATTATATATAATAGAATTATGTGACTGCACTTCTACTGCACGTTTGCTGATGTAGGCCTATGTTATTATAAATGTGTTCTATTAGGGCGTGATTATTGATTAATTAAAACTAAAATGTAAAATCTAATTTGAGTGAAAATATGAATTCCGCATCTATATTTCAGGCTACAGTAAAAACACTGACATTTTCGACATTCCCTTGAACTGAGATCAAGTAGACTATGGCATGATGATGCGTTCGTTCGTTGCCTTTTATTGAAATGTTTTGGGACAGCTGACGCCGTTAATAGACTGGTGACCACAGATTTTGAGAAGGTAAGTGTTAGTTAACATTCGTTAATATAGGCTGCTGCTGTGGTCAAGAAACGTGAATTAAACTTCGTAGTTTTATGTATGCTAGGCTACAGCTATCATGGTAAATGCACGGTAGAAGCAGAAATAATAGCAACAAACTTTTTTTAGGTTGAAAACAGATATGTCACCTGTGTTGACAGAGAACTAAGAACTGTGGAATTTTTCTATGCATGTTATATGTTTCACATTAACAGTATATTATTATATTTTAAAGAATGTGCAGTTGTCTCGAGTTTTTTTCCGTGGCGACTGTATGACCATATAACTATAATAACGCGTATGACACACCTTACCTGCATTGGCAGATCTGATCTGATGCCAGTTATGACATAATGGTGGCCATTGCCATATATCGTGTGTTTGTTCACATACAGTACAGTGACTAGGTGTCTTTTAAAGCACAGGAGGCAGCGATCAGGGATCACCCTACGTCCCTAAATGGAGCCAGGACCAGAGAAAAGTGAGGCTGGACCTAAAAGACGGAAGACTAAAGAAAAGGTAGAGTTACTTAATTTATTTTATTTATTTTTATTTAACCTTTTACCAGTCTCGCTGAGGTTAAAATATATTTTTCCGGAAAAACCTGGCCAAGAAGCATCATAAAACAACATACAGCATGTTTCAAATATAAAATTAACAGTAGCATACACTGTACATACCGTGAAAGCCTCTAGTCCGCTGAATAGACAAAATAAATTGTTATTAACAACCACATAAAATATATAAAAGAGTATATGTTGAGTGTCGGGATTTGGACAAAAATTAAGATTCTAGGCCTACACCAATTTAAAAAAAAATTCTGCTCAAAAACATATTGATAAAAAAAAGTTGTGATTTTTTTTGTTTTTTTACCTCTATCAGACACAATGGCAAGACAATGCCAACAGAAAGAAAAGCAGGAAAAAAAGCAGAAGGAGGAAGAAGGGCCTGTCCTGCCAAGGAGAGGGTGATCAGGAGCCGATGGGAACCGTAACCGACCCGGCTCAAGACCTCCGCAGTGAAACAAGGCATGCAGACGCACATCACATGGAGGACCGGTCTGAGGACAGCCAACCCCTGCTTCGAAAACACAGTTCAGAGCCCAATCTACACAGTGTAGGCAGGAGGGCAGACTGTCGAAAGAAGGCTAGAGGGCTGCAAGCTCACACTCAAACAGTGAAGTGTGAAGTCAGGGATACAGACACGCAAACTGTAGCTGTTGTTCAGCGAACCCAGGGGTCACAGACCGAGCCTGTGGATTTACCTTCCCCTGCAAGCGGTACACAGACACTTCAAAGTGGTGACCAGGAGGATGCCAAGCACTCGCCCAGCCTGAAGCCGGTGCCAGACGGCAGCACCAACATGCCACATCAAATTGAGAATGCAACAGCAACTGGTGAGAACATGGGTAAAGATGCAGGACCCTCAGGAAAAACCTCAGGCCACTCAAAAGCACAAACAGGTGGCACACCCACGTCTTATGCCAACGCCGTGACTGGAAAGCCCGTGGAAGGTGAGAAGAACTCAGATATGTCAGTCTCCCAGGCAGCAGATCGAGGCACCGGGACCACCCACAACAGTCATCGGTGAGCAGCTCTCATCCATGTTACTATAGCGATGTGTTTGTCAAAACGTGTGCTCTCTAAGTAAATCCCGTGGGTTTTATCTCTCTCACCACAGGGATCGCACTCCGGTCCGTACTAACCCCGCCGTTCCGATGTTTACCTTTCACATTTATGCCGTGTTAGACAAAAAGTTTCGATTCAACCAAGAATATGATAAGCTGTGGCTGTGTCATGAGTATGGATATTTAGACCTTGAAGTAACACATTTCACGTGAGTAGCCTACTAAATCATACATCTATTAGTTACTAGCATTAAAAAAAGCTGAAATAGCGTAACAATAAATCTATTGTGCAGTAACCCTTGTTAAAATATACATTTTCAGTGGTCTGCGGCAAGGCTATTTGATCGAGGCACGTTTCTCTGTGGTGGAAAGTGAAGTACGAAGGGGGACGAGTTTTACCTACAACTATGTTGTAGAACAACGGAACACAGAGATTTATGAGGCTGCAAATAGACAAATTCAGTTTCCAGTAGACACAACAGTTAAAGGTACGATTCTGGTCTCTGTTACAATGCTACTTTAGGTGTGTTTTAGTCTGATTCTCTTCCCATGCCTGTGTATTTTGTCTAGAGCTGCACCTGTATGAAGGGTGCATTAGCCGGCTGGAGGGTGGGTCCATGCATAGTTGGTTTAGATCTGCTGTTGGCTTGAAAAAATCTATGGCTGAGGAGTTTTCCGAAGCCTGGCACGCTTCATCTGGCCTGCTGCTAGACAGAGTCTTCCACAAGTGGTCTCCATCAGACACAGAAAGCACTCAGGACCTGTGTGGGAGACTGAAACATTTTAAGGAGAGTTTCTGTTCAGCTCACCAAAGAGTGGTTTACGTAGACAAATCACAACCCCCAGTGGTCAAGGTTAGTTTCAACAAAAGTATTTAATATTGCATAATAGCCATTATTAATACTGTACATTTCACTAGTAATTTTAAGGGACACTTGTTTTCTTTCCCGTCAGGCATCAGAGCTGATTTCTCAGCGTTTGCTGCACATATTAACAGGAGAGGGGACATCGTCATGGAGACGCAGTCCTATTGTCCTCTATTTGTCTGTCTTCGCTATTAGCAGAAGATGTGACATAGACCTTGGGGTGAATGGCTTGGCTAAGCTTTGCCGCCTGGTCTCCTCGGAAACGGCAATAGACAACAAGATCATGGAGGAAGTGTCCAGTGCTTTCCCAAATCCACACATGTATGTTTGCTCTTTTATTTCTTAATATATATTATTTACCGTAACTGTGTGAGTAATGTATATAACATGATATTTTTTTCCGTTCTCATCAGCATTGTGGGGGCTTTAATAAACCATTGTGCACAGCATTTGGTATCAGAAGTTATTCTTCTCATACCGCTGCTTCCCAAAGTCAAACAGCATGGAGTTGACGTCGCTAAAGCAGGCCCAACTGTTGAAGAGGAGAACTGGTCAGGGCTGGATAAAGTCACCCTGGGTAAAATTGTCGTGTTCAGAGAGAAGATGAAAGGCTATTCTGACAAAAGAAAGTAAGGTCACATCCAATCAGTGTTCATTTCCTCATGCTGTGCTTCAGATTTGAGCCAGATGCTTGTTTTTCTTCTCAGATCGATCATGTCTCTGATCAAGGAACACTTGCCTATGGCTGAAGAGCTTCCTCTGATACTGATAAGCTGGCTGACCCTGGTTGCATCTGACGACATTCCACAATTCTCTGACCTGACTAAAATCGCTCCAGAACACTTGATCCAGGGCGTTTTATACAGGCTTAGGAATTTCGGGAACATGGATAACATCAAAACTGATGTGAACGTGCAGGTTAGCGATGTTCAAATTGGTCTAGCACTCTTTTGCATTATAGAGAAGAGATTTAAAAAAAAACATGGTGATGTTTTGTATGCTCTCTCAATATACAGTGTACTCACAAACTCCTGACCCATATACTGATGAAGGTAGAAAAGGAAAAAGAGAGGTACAATGAAGTCTGAAGCATTTCACTTATGACATCAAAGTGTGCTCCAACTTATTCTTTATGGTGTCCATAGACTTGTGGAATCTGGAAACATTGAGTCGACCTTCAAGAGCGGCATCAGTCTGGTTAAAGCCACATGCAACATTGTGCGACTCGTCCCGCACTACCAAACAGCAGTGCTTTCCTACCAGCTGCTGCTGAAGCTGGTAGAGCTTTTGAACGCTGCATTGAGAAAAGAGGTGATAATCCCTTGCTTGTGCATTGTCAGCATTAGAGAATGATCTGTTCTATAGTATGCATCTCTGTTCTCTAAAATCCATTGAGAATTTGCCCATTGGGCAGCTACTCATACCGTCCCTGGAAAGAAGATTCCCGCATTTGAGCACTTATAGCACTTACAGGCTTTCATGCTTAGTGTTATTTTACTGTGTTCTTACTGTGCTTCCTTTCCCAGGAAAATGAGAAACAAACCTCTGATTCACAGGCCTTGAACCAAATGCAGGGAGTCCAAGAAGACATCAGACAGTGGCGAGACAGGCTACTCAATTACCCCCTACTAAAACCATCCAAAACACTTGGCTACCCCAAAGAAATTGAGGTACATGCTGTACAAAATGACACATACTATTCCCGTCGAATTTCCTCAGGCATTATGGACTAATCTTTTCATGAATTAAGTAAATCATTGTCACAATATTTTGGGCTTAGATGTTATAATACAAAATGTGTTATATTGCTAGATGTGGGATGCGCTGCTGAATGTGGAGTGCTCTCTTCAAGATGTTTCATGCCAGTGGAGGTCCAGTGTAGAGAAAGACTTGAACAAGAGGATTTCCGCGGTATGAGATACTGAAGGAATCTCTGTTGACATACTGTGTGTGAATGATGAGTACTGTAGTGCTACCCTAGCTATGCTAGCTATGTGGGCACTGAGTTACTAAACTAAACTGAAATACTATCACACACACAGTCTCGCATACACTCTCAGCTGAGTTGATTCAAGGTGTTGGTGTTCCCCTATACAGTCCAGCGAGGAGGACCAAATAACCATATGCTGCCTTGAGTCCTCCGCAGAGGCTATAAGTAAAAGCAGTCAGGTCATACAAAGTTGTTTCCACAAGCTGTGTCAGTCTGCTATCAAGAATATCTGTCAGGTAATGTTGGAGGGTGCGTCTGCTGACCAGCGCCTTCACCACAAAACAATCTCTTATTTATTATAAACGCACACACGTACTGTATACCTTCATGATTCTATTGGACATGGCAAGCTTGATTGAAATATTATTGATGCTATGCTTCATGGCACGTTTAGTTTGTGATTTTATCTTTTAGGACTACACAGTTGATTTAAAGGATTTCAATTGTATTAACCTCAACCTGTGATAACACAGCATCGTATATTACCGTATTATACAGTGAATCTGTTGCTCTAATCCATGCAGGCCACAAACTATGAACAAGCTACTAATGTAGTGTCAAGTTTAATACAGTAACACTCATCCGTATACCATTGTGTTCAGGCGGAGAAAGAGGGGGATCTGCTGCGTACTCTTACCAGTAAAGTGAAAGTGCTTCCTTGCCAAGTGCTGTCCTCCATCGTAGTGGAGTCAACAGAACGTTTCAAAGGCAACTCTGTAGTCCAGCTGCTTCATCCACAGTCAGCCATCAGCTTCCTTCTTTCCCACGGTATCTTCATTTGGTCATTCATTCATTTGTGATGACTGTTTTCTATTTCTAATATTCTTGGTCTGTGGTGATAGTTGATATTTCTGCTGCAGCCAATTGGAAGGCAATGCAGGTGGACGATGCTGCACAGCAGATTGTTCAAAGCTGTGAAAACACAATGGCGTCGCTGGTGGAGTCCCTGCTTCAAGGAGATGTACCAATGGGGCACCTAAAGGACATACTGGCGAATAAACAGCAGTTTAGGAAACTGTACAATCAATGTAAGGAGCCCTCACAAATATTGGTTTGTTGATGTGAATGAGTGTTTCTTTTATTTTTTATTTTGTTACTCTACTTTTATCGACAAATAACAATACACTGTTTTGATCAATGTTGTTTTTCACAGATAAGAAAAATGCCACGTTAGAAGCTTTGCCTGGCGATGCAGAGGCTATTCTGACTCAGCGAGAAAGAGATCTGAAGTATTTTGTTCAGCAAAAACAGTGGATGGAGTCACTGATAAAGATGGTTGCGAAGGTTACAGAAAGTATCACAGGTGAGGACAAATAGAATTACAGTTTGTTGTGTTCTTGTGAAAGAGAATATGGAAGCTTTGCTTAGAGTTGCCTTCTGCCTGTTGCCTTCGGTTTTTATTATTGAGCATTTTCAATAACTAGCTTCTGCTCTATTCTAGTTCCTGAGATGTCTACCCTCCAGGAAAAACATAAACTAGATCTGCAGTCAGTGAATCTGAACAAACTGGTGGTGGTTCAGCCTTTTGGTCGCAAGGAGAAGTCGAGTGAGAGAGTTCCAGGCACAGTCCTCTGGTACCACACCACTCCAGAGGTCCTGAAAATGGCCAAGAAATTGCATGTCTACCATCACAGCAGCTTGATCCTCGGATCCTGGGTCCAAGGGGCTACCAGGGTCGCGTCACTGGAACAACCCAGCACCGAGCCTGTTCCATTAACCCTATCACAGGTTAACGAAACAATCTGGCAGCCGCTACTACAAGACTACAACAGGCTTGTCATCAGAGTCGCGAGTGCCAACATCACTTTCGGACAGCTTGACCAAGTGTTGGTGGACACAGGTGACCAGGGCGATGGGGCACTTGTGAAAAAGGAGCTAAACTTGATGTTTCAGGTATACTCACAATGGAAGAGCCTTGGCCTTGAGCAGAACTGGGTGGATTTGAGGCACAGTCAAATCCAGGAGTATCGACAGCTTCACGAAGCAGCGGGTGCAGCCAGTGTAGTGCTAAAAATAGCTTCCGAAATAAATATTTCTGGCGACTTCAGTGCGATCCGCTGTCTCACTCAACTGGTAACGGTGTTATGATCTTCCATAATACTTCAGTAATATTGTAGTTCATTATATAATTCAGTCTATTTGCGTATATTTTATGTGTTTTATAGTTTTCTTGAAATACACGTTTAACAGGAAGAAGACACGTTTAAACAACAATTCCTGGGGTCGCTTACTGATGATTTGCTCAGTGCCCAGAAACAGCTATCTACAGTAACTTCAGAGCAAACTGCCTGTCTGGAGGAGTTCCTTGAGAGCCAATCCCTGGTTACTTGGGTCAAGGAGAACCTAAAGAGTAAGACACCATCATAAGAAATGGCATTCAAAAGCATTATTAATTCAGGTCCTTATGTTAATATGCACAATGTATATTATATATGTATATAACAGTTTATACAATGTATAAATGAGCTCCTTTACTTGTTTTTTACGTTTCTTATTTCCCCAACAGACATGAGTGATGTAAAGGTGTTTGTTGATCTGGCCTCCATATCTGCCGGAGAGAATGACACAGAGATAGACCAAGTAGCCTGTTTCCACGATGCTGTGATGGGCTACGGCCCCATGCTATATCATCTGTCCCCCACAGCTGGTTTTGATGAGTTCATGGCCTGTGCCAAGCAGGTGTGGGAGACCCAACGCAGAGATGATAAACTACCTGACAAACTGGTATCTAATTTATAATCCTTTTATAATTAAAAATATTAATGTATACCTGGTATGAAGATTAGACCTTGAGTCCAAACACAGGCACAACTCCCTTATTCCCACTAATACGGTTTTACAGTGTCAAAAATAAAGTCCATCAGAGGCCAAAGTCAATGGGAATTTGATCAGCTCAGTGAAATTTGTACTCCGTGTACCTTTTGATGTGATTGTGTTACTGTGGTGGGTTGTGGTGATGATGCCAATGGTCCGTTCATACAGAGAGATTCTACCCGTTTGCTGAGCTGGCTAAAGGGGCTGAAGGAGACCCACGGGTCTGTGGAACGGTCCTCTCTCTCTATGGCTTCTTCCATTAACGCCATGGGGGTTTATCACATTGAATGGTCCAGGGGAAACACAGACAAGGTATGAGGTGATATTGAAAAGCTCCCACCATCATATTTCAATAAATTGTAGCGATTATATAATACAAATTAGATAATTATCTAATTATATAATATCGAGGGGTGAGAACCAGATGGGCATAAGTGACATTTCTCCAAATGTACAGGAGGGCCAAAACAACATTTTAATATTCACAAGTGCCTTTTTGGCATCAACGTTTTATCCATTTCATATGAATGCATGGGCCCATCTGATGACAAGAATATTATTTAAGTATTTTGGTTTTTAATGAATAACTCCAAATTGATTAGGAATTCACTTGTGTCCTTTGGCATTCAGAAAGATCTAATCAATAGCTATAATTTTACATGTTCATCTCTGTTTCACCCAAAATGTCACTTACAAAGTGGCACTTACTCTGGTTCTCACCGCTAGATATTATATTATTATGTAATATAATAATTTTAATCCAATAATTTTGGGGTATTTAGTAATTGATGACACTTAATGGTCAAATATGTATGTATATCTGGAGATACAATCACAGCTTCTCTGGTTACTGGAAATGTATTGCATTTTTATATACTCTCTGGCAGAGATGCCTACACAATCTCCTGTTGGTCAAAGTGAAGCAAGGCCATGAGGAGAAGCGTTACATGCTTGAAGACCTGCTGGAGTTACAGAACAAGCTCATGCTCATGTCTTCCAAAGGAGAGCATGGCAAAGAGCAAGTTAACAGGTTCACGCAGGTCAGCTCTTTTGTACATTGTCATTTTAACCATGTTAATCCGCTGCTTGGATTCGGTGGAAACTTTTAAAAAACAGTTGAAAACTATTTAAGGAAGCTTTTAGTTAGACTGTAGGGTGGTGAGGCCGGTCTGACGTGTATTTCTGTTTGTTTATGTGCATTTGTTTGGTTATTTATTTGTGTCATGTGCTGTCTTGTATTTCCTATTGCTGTGTATTCCCCTACAATTGTGAAGCACTTTGTGATTTTTATCTGTGAAATGTGCTATATAAATACATTTTACTTACTTACTTACTTAAAGGGGAACCCTCAAGTGACTGATCCCAAGCCCCGCCCCTTTTCACCTGTCCTCCAGTAACAATGTTTTGAATCCGAAAGAAACTCTGTCAACTGTCTGTTTCCCTGTAATAGCTTTCTATGCTGTTTCGTCCAACCTAGTTACAGTAACTAGGTTGGAAAGGTGAAAGAGGCAGGACTTAGGATCTGTCAATTGCATTGTAAACACGCCCAGAACACTAAGAACGTGTGTCCACCAAACACGGTTTTGGCGCCGAGAGCGCCTACGACCTCATATTCAGAGTGCTTCTCTCCAGCACTTGTTGTTAGACTACACAAAAAAAATGATATTGATGACTACAGCGCTGTTCCAAAAGTTGAACTGCTCCAGGAGTGCAGCGCCCAAACACGCTGATCGTCCACAGCGTTTTATCGCCTAGGACAGTCAGCGCTGGCAGCGTTGAACTACATAGGGTTTGTATTGAAAATAGGCACTCTCAGCGCTAAAAAGGCATTTGGTGGACACAGGCCCCTTAATGTTCACCCCCAGCTCATTGTTTCAATCAGTTTACAATTTGAAAAAGAACTGCATGAAGCTTTATGGGAGGGAGGGGG